>WEIU01015011.1:219729-232389 GCA_013389925.1 Aegithalos caudatus
TTTTTTTTCTTAATTTATGAACATTTAAGAAATTAAATTTCAAATTAGAACCAAGCCAGGCAAGTTTTTTCCTGATGACACAAGATGTGGCCTCTGATGAAAAATCTAAAAGACACACATTGTGTATACACTGCTGGAGCAAATTCACTCCACAGGTTTTGTGAGGCAAAATAGTTACAGGAGGGCAAAGATATTCAAAGGTCACTCATAGATCAACAGTTGTTATTCTGAAGGAAAATAACCCATAAAATATTTTCTTTATGGCTACATTTGCCTTAGTTTTCCAAAGAGATTTCATTTCTTCTTTGGTTCATTTATCAATGTTTGTACTGTGTAAATCTGTGCAGTGCTGAGGTTGCCAGTGTTGCAAGAATCAATTTGCTTTGCATACATATACATTACAGACTGGGGACAAGAAGGACAGAGAAAGATGCTGGATGCATCCTCTTCCACCTACTATGGTATTATACAGCCCATGATCTTCTTTTATGACCAGGGCCAGTTCCTGTGCAGCCAAGGGCCACCCACTGTCCTTCTGTGAAATAAACTCTCCATTTCTCTGATGCTGTAGACACAAACTTAAAATAATTGTTCCTGGTTTGTTGCCATTAAACTTGCTACAAATGATGCCTGCACATGGGGAGGGTGAGCACCAGCAGCACACCCAGGGTAGAGCCAAGTACTCCTCACAAGAAACAAGTATTCCTCAAAGCCTGATCCCCAAACTGGGACAAGAGTCACCCCAGTGGACTGGAGATGAGGCACCAAGAACATGATGTTGAATTCCAGCATTTAAATTCGTCAAGCAACTTCTCCACTTTAGATATTCTGAACAACAAACAAAACAATTGTCTATCCCAAAACAAGCCATCTAATGCACACACATAGAAAACATACCAGCCTCTCAGGGCTTTATTTCTAAAGACAGGACAAAACACTGAATTGTCAAACAGAACATGCTTGAAATCAAAATGCTCATATGTAAAATAGCTCTTGCACAGCATCATGGAAACTTCTGAACTGAGCTTTCTTTATACACATTTGCACAAAGTAACTGTCCTTATAAACATTAGCAATTAAAAAAAAAAAAACCTGCATTCTCCTGGGCAGAGGTGTTTGTTCCTGTGCTGCACATCTTTTCACCTAAAATCTCACACTTTTTGTGGAGTATTAATATCTTCTCTCCTAATCCTTGTAAGGTGAACTTGTCTTTTTGATCTCTGAGCCACACACCCTGAACATTTATCTGGACATGCCCAAAGCAAGTTCTGTGTAAAATCTATGTAAAAATATTACATAGATATTTAGAAATATAAAATACACCACAAATAAAGTCTTTAAGGTAAAGGCTTCTCAAGAAGAACCCTGCTTTGGTTATGGTAGTACTTATAAGGAGTTCTCAGTTCTGAACAAGCCCCCACTACTTGGGCAATGGTTTAATAATTGAACACAACCAAAATCCTTGGGTCTTTTTCTTTTTTCTTCTTTTTCCTCTTTGTTCAGCTTTGCAGACAGAAGGCCAGAGAGAGCAGTAATTTCATTCTCTGTACAGCAGAGAGGCAGAGTGATGTCTGCTGTCACAGGGGGTTGGACATCCCAGTCCGTCTGTCCGTGTGTCCTGCTCCCTCAGTCCCTCTGAGCTGCAGTGAAAAGGAAGCAGCAGCAATCTCTTCCATGCCAAAAGGCTGTAACCCCTGACTCAGCCCTGCTGCAGGGCTGATGGACAGACATGGGGCAGCAGCAGAAGCAAAGGTATTGCCCAGGTAAAGTTCCTGCATGTGGAGATTTTATCTTGTTGCTGCATCTTCAGCAGGGCAGAAATCCTGTTTCTCCTCACTGTGTGTTCAGTGCAGACACAGCCTCTGTTGAAAAGCTCTCTGACTGGAAAGGATGGCTCCACATGACCTCTGCATGTGCATTGCAAGAATATCTAGAGTCCTTGATGCTTATTAAAGAGGTTTGGAGAGGGATAAAGCTTTGCTTAAAATGTCAAGTCTTCATTCTGAGAGAGAACTGTGCTGCTAGACCTGCTGAGAGGTCACAGCATCTCTCACGTGCTTGTGCAAATGCTGAGGCACATATGGTGCTCTCATTTGAGATGTGAGGGTAAAGAAAAAGAAGTCTTGTCCATCATGACAATTCTCAGTTTTCTGTGCTGCTCCCAAAAAAGGATTTACCAGGTTGGAGCTTGGCAGAACAGAAAATGCCAAGGCTTTTCAGAAATTCAAAAGTTCTGTAAGAAAGAGTCAAGGCCCTCACCTCAATTCCTCACATATTCTAAATTAATTTTCTTCTGACCCCAGCCCACATCCAGTCTGTTCTGTTATGAAAGAATGAGCAGAGTTTGCCTAGTTTACTCTTTCAAAGAGACAGCCAAGAAGAAGAAATGCAGATTTTTCTACTTTGACCAAATTAAAGGGAATTGTAGCTCAGAGCAGAGGGATTCCCTTTGTTTATCTGCCAACACAAAGGAATTACTGCAATCCTGTCTCCTGTCACCACTGACAGGCTGTTGGATGTGTCTGTTGCTACTCCCTCATCATTTATGTGCAAAATCCCATCAGCAACCTGCACAATCAGATTCAAAGCAAAAGAAAAGCAACAGAAATAAACATAAGCCATTGAGAAAAATCCTTTCCACTAGAGGAGTTTTGCAAATGGTTACATGTGCCCAAACAGTGAAGCACAAATACTCTGCTCCACTTTGAGGAAACAGCTCCCTTTGATGTAAATAGACAAGAAGTACTAGAACAGACCCAGAGACAAGCACCAGCACCAATGTACAAAAAAAAAAAAAACCACAAAAAAACCAAAAAAACAAACAAACAAAAAAACAAAATTAAGTTTTAAGTTAAATTAACATTTGGTTAGTCAATGTTTAGGTTTTGTTAAATGCTTAATATTTTGCAGTATTTGGGGATTTTTCACGTTCCCTCAGCAAAGTAAGTAATGCTTAATTCATTGGAGTTACCTTCTGAAATACTCTTTGCTACTTTTTAATGTTTCTCTTCACGTTATGCCATGCTGCTGCAGCAGCTCAGAGTGAAAGCACCTTGTACAGAATGATTTAGCTCTGAGCTGAGCCTGATCCAGAGGCAGTAGCCATGCTGCCTCTGGGGATTTGGGATTTAACTCCCTACACAGATATGACCTTTTCTGGACCCCTTTTCCCTTTGCTTCATCTCCTGAGGGACTTCAGTACTTGCAACCACTCAGTGCCACCAAATGTATGATTTCTGGAGTTCTTTCACTTGGCACAAGACCTGCAGATTCCTCCAAGACTACAGTGAGTTATTGAGAAGTCCTGGTGCCCCTGTCCACTGCCAGCACACAGGAACCAGGCTGTTCCAGACAGGAACTCTGCTCTGTGGGTTCCTGGTTTCCTTCTCCAAGGTGCAGGCCCTCTCTTGATTCTTACACACAAACATTTGGATTTGTTCTTCCTTCTGCCCAAATATTTAGTGTTTGTCTCCAATTTTTCTGTTTTACTCCAAGTGCCTTCTTTCTGCATGACAAGTTTCAGCACGCAGGCTGCTCATGGAGCAGGAAGGGCTGGAGATCAGGACTGAGCAGCCTTTATTTCCAAGGCTGTGCTGGGGAAGGAGCTCTTGAGCAAACAGCCTCTGGGAGCCAGCAACAAGAAAATTACCAACTTGCATAGTGCATAACTGGCTTTGCCAGGTGAGGGTTAAACAAGAAAAGCACCTGTCAGCTCTGATTTCTCTTAGGAGATCATTCTACTGCTAAGACATCCAGTCTGCACAGAACTTAATCAAATCTGCTCATTCTCCCCTAGAGTCAAGTGCATAAAACTGATTGTCACTGCAAGGGCAATGAACATGCTGATGGAAAGGTCTTTGCTCTGACATTGCTGCCGCTGAAGCCACGTGTCAGTCACAAAGATGAAATACAGGAGACCACATCACTTCATGTACACGAAGCAATGGAGACTGACGTGAAAAATGTGATTGCTGTCAGCATGCCAAGACGTGTGGGGCATATTCTGCCTTCCATTCCCTCCCCCCAGTTTCCCTAAAATGTTCAATTCAAAGAAAAAAGCATCAAGGTGTCAAGTGGCTTGAAATATTTTTGCATTTGTATCATCTAGTAAACAAAGTTGCTGAAAAATGTCATTGTGTGATCTTCACATGTGTGTGGGAGACAGTATCTCAGCTGTCAGGGAATGACTGTACAGCTCCCTGCTGGAAAGAAGAAGTCAAACATTTCACAAGCAGACTTTTATAGCCTGGTGGGATCTCTGCTAAACACTTGGGATATCCAGGCTGTCAGCTGCTTCCAGGAAGATACCTGCTGATTCATCCTGGCAGTACCCCTCCCAAGTGAGCTGTCCCCAGATGCCAACCAGCAGAAAGGCTCCCAACCACAGCTCTGACACCAGCTCAGCGAATTCTGCCTTCAGATCCTCAGGTGTGCCAGTGGGATGGAAGTCATCATCAAACCCCAGACACCTTCTGAGGTGCAGGAAACAACCCAACAGCCTTCTGGAAGGGCTGCTCTGTCACTCAGTGCCCTGGGGATGCTTTTGCTGCTTTGATTAAAGCTCTTTGTTCCTTTGCTTCTCTTCCCCTTTCCCCACCTGAATTGTCACCAGGGCTGCTGGGTGCAGGTGCTGTCTGTGCACACACTGGAAGTGGATGCTGCTGGAGATGTGTGAAGGAAAGGGAAGGGGGAACCATTCTCTGTCCGAGCTATCAGCAAACCCAGCTGCAGTTCAGAAAGCTTTCCCAAAATCAGCCTAGAAGAGTGAGCGGGAGAAAGGGGTTGAGAGAGTTTTAGTGCTTTCTTTTAGTGTTGTTCAGGATCACTAACAGCAATAAGGAATGTACAGTCCTAGAATCCCCCTCCTAAACTCCAAAATAATGTACAAAACACTAAGCCATGCATGAGTCTGTGCCACCAGCTGGTGGGGGCGAGCAGAGCAGGTTTATGCTTTCCAGCAGCAGTGCCCTTGGCCTTGCTGCAGCACACTGCAATTCAGGCCCTGCACAGGGCCAGTCACTAGCACGATAAAGAGGAGCTATTTTTGTATGTGAATTCAAACGAACAAATGCAATTTCTAACCACTAACCTCCTGAAGTACATAACAAGTGGGTTTAGGCATAATCAATGATTTTCATAGTTTCTAGGAAAGCTTTATCAGAATCCTTACATTTCTAAAATGCTGACACATCGTTGTCTAAAAAAGCACAAGTACATTACGCCACCCTCAGCTCCCAGAGCAGCACCCCTGGGTTCCTGTGTGTGTGCCAGGGAGATGCTGAGCAGCCCAGGCAGCCAGTTCCCAAGACCTTTCCCTCATGGATGCACAATTGCTCTTACATGGGCTCCAGGCTTCAGCAGAGCTGAGTGCTTTGGGTGGATCACTCACTGTGAAGGTTCAGAGATTGATTCCAGCAGGAAATGCCATTTGCATGGGAAAGTCACTGCTCACCTCTCCTCCAGAAGTACACAAAATCTGGTATGAGGAAGGAGATCTGGAGAGGCAGGGAAGGTGTTGGGCTAGGGATCCATCCAGCTTCTGATGATGCCTTCAGTTTTAGCTTTTATATTTTTCAGATCCTGTACAGCATGAGTCCATAACTCCAAACTCCATATAGAGTGTGAGTAAACTCTTTTCACACTTTGGTCAGACAAAACAATTCCTATGGGCCTGAGAACCAAGGACTTCTCACTGACTCAGGCCCTGAAAAGTATAAAGAAAAGTGAATTGGGGAGGAGCAAACTGGGGGTAAATGACTCCATTACCTGAAGCTCTAATTGAACAATTAACCCCTGATATGCAAATGGACCAAACTTGTAATTGTCTGAAAAACTCCTGACCATCGTCCACCTTGGGTGCAGCCTCTGGGAGGCTCTGACTGCCCAAGGTGTATCTATTGAAGGCCTTTAATAAACACCCACTTTATTCTCTTAACTTTGTCCAGCCTCTGTTCTAGGAGCCACCCCAAGGCCTTGGCCAGCACACCTCTCCTTGCCTGCTGTGAGAGGCTCCTCTTGTGTGCTGCACATGAGAGGAGATTTCCTTCTCCTCTCTATGGATCTGAGCACTCTCACTTGCTGTAAGCACACAAGCTTTTATTAAATTGATCACTCTGCTCTACTGAGGCAGCATTTACTGGGGAACAGCACAATGGCCTTTTCCAGACTCTCAAGGTCTTGTGAGACACGGTGTAGAGCGCTGGGAGCTGACACCAAGCTGGAGAAGACTGCACTGAAGATGAAAGATGAAGAAAGCTCACTTGTAGAGGATCTGGGTTTTGTTCTCTGTGGGAAGAACATGAACTTTCGCATTCAAGCCAAATTTAATAATGCATTCCAGTGATCTGCATTTTTCCAAGCTCCTACATTCCCTCCCTTCCTGAATACCATATGTTTTCCCATTCTAGCAGAGGTATTTATGTGGCATCCACTGCCAATGGGTGGAAAATCAAAGCTATCATGGATGAAACGTCAAGATCTTGCATGTTGGGGAAACAGCCAAATGTTAGTTTAATTAACTCGAACATCTTCAATTTTGACTGACCTTTTCAAACAGAATCAGAGAAGCACTGAGGTTGGAAGCAACCTCTGGAGATCATCTAGTGCAACCATCTGTTCAAAGCAGAGCCCATTAGATGGACTTGTTCAGGACACCATCCAGTCAGATCTTTTATTATCTCCCAAAACAGTTTTCAAAACATCTCTCCTGAACACTGGCACTGCAGACCTTCAAGAAGTTATTTCAAACCAAATTTTGCAACTTCATTCCCTAGAATGCAAAGAAGTCTTTTGATAATTCTGTAACAACACATTTTCCAGAACAGGAAATAAGAAAAAAACACTTTTGCTACAATGACTGCATTTTTAATACTGTTCGCTTTTAAAATTTCAATTACTAATTAATATTTAAAATTTCAATATATAAATTCCCATCTGGATCTTGTGTAAACATCTTAAAAGAAAACCAGCATCCATCTAGAATCAAGCACTAAGAAGAGCTCAATACAACACATCAACCATGTGTTTCTTCTCTTCAGCTCTTTTCCAGATCACGTAAGGAGTTTCACAAATTCTGTGGACACTTTTTTTGCCTGCTCAGACTGCAGCCCATGGAGATCATTGGATCACAGGACCCATCACAGCCTCGGGGGTGTTCCCACCCCCCAGCAGTTCTGGTTCTGTCTCCAGCTACTTGCAAAGGATGTTGCAATTCTGTGTGGTTTCAACAGGTTTCAAAATAATGGAACCTCCAGTGAAGGACACAGCACAGACTCCTCACAAACCCAAACTTTCAGCCCTCTGATGCTTCCAAATATGCAGTGATCACATATTGGAAACCATTACAGTACATCTACTGGTTTATGCTGCAAGTGCAGTGCAATAAATGAGAATGTACTTTAAAAAAACCAAACAAACAAACAAACAAACAAAAAAACCCTAAACAAAACACAGCTCCTGAAACATTACGGTGTTTATCTTCTAAAAGGTGATCATAGGAGAATCCCTACTTTCCAGAAGAGTTCTCTTTTGATGCTGTGATACTGAGTCCAGGTCTAAGTAAAAATACCTAATAAATTAATTTTTTCTATCATTTATTCTGAAATATAAATACTTTTATTTTCTTAGTAAATTTTTCATCTGAAAAGAACAAGGAACTGGATCATGTAATTCAGATCATTTGGTCACAAACTTCCATTCTAAATATATCACCCTGCACAGAAGCAGCAATATATAACTGCAACCAACAAAACACTTGCATAGGTACAGACAGCTCTGTTTCAATGAGTTACTTACAAATTTACACTGAAAAAACATAAAGTTGTCATAGCTGAGCAGTTAAAAAAACCCACCTTGCAACCATTTGACGGCTCTTCAGTGAATAATGGAAAAGGGTTTAGAGTACTCAATCAGACAGACACCAGGGGAAAAAAGGAATTGCATCATTAAAGAAACCCAGGAGGGTTAATTGCAGGTAATGGCTATGAATAATGACAGCAGAGAGTGCTGAATGACGTAGGAGAGAGAAGAGTCTGTCTCTGAGTTGTAATTGCTTAAAACAAACAGTTTGGTCAGTCTGAACTTATTCCCGACTGTCTGTGCTGCTCCTGCTGGAACTGTAAACATTTGGTTAAGGCTGTGAGGGAGCAGCTTCCATGGGCTCTGCATCCCACAAATGGTGGCAGAGGAGCACGTTGGGTTTCAATATTTCTGATTTCTTTGTCAGGTGATTAATGACTCGAATACACAGAACAGATAGTTTGTTGGACTGGTCTCTCTCTCCTTTTTCCTGCCTTCCACCCTTTTTCCCTGGATGTGGCTACTTGGTAGAAAGCCCAGTGGCAGTCCAGGAGAAGGAGAACATTGAACCCATTTCTCCTCCCCTCAGCCCTGCCTGTTCATCCCCCCACCCAGGAACATTCTGTACACACGTGCACACAAACATGGCTTTGCCTGGTGCTCTACAGCTTGATCACTGATTCTTCAGGAAGACATTAATTATGGAAATAGCTCCTAAAAAAGGAGAAGTGTTCCTCTGCCAGACCAATTCATCTTCTGCTGCAGCCACTCTCAGTGTCCTGTGAGTCACTCCACAGCTGGAACTATCTGTGAAAAATGCTTGGGAGTCAAGGGGAACAAGCTGTGGCTGATGCACAGCAGAACAAAGGAGAGCTAAGTCACAAGGAAAGGGACCCCCAAACTTCATGTATTTGGGTTTCATCTGCTTCATATTAGCCTGTTTGGAAGAATGTTTATTAGGAGACATAATCTTTGCCTGTACTTGTCACATATCATTCCTAGTAGCTAAAAAACTGAGATTACCTCCTTGGCTGAGACACCACAAAATTTGATCTCTACACTCTCAAACACTCATCACCCAAATACTCAAAAGATTTATGACCTACTTGGGCCATTCTTACTTCAAATGGCAAGTGGAATGTATCAGGAATAACACTTCATGTGAGCTGGAAGCATTTATTTCTACTGCAATACATGAAGTTGATCTGTGTCTGCATGAAGCCACAAGGGAGCAAGTCAGGGATGCAAACAATGAATAAAACACGTGAATCCCTCTGGTGATGTCTCCAGGCAGCAGCTCTTGCACCCTTACCTCAAGGTTCTTACTAAGAGCTGAGAGCCTCAGAACCAGCAGGGGAGTCAGGACAGAACTGTGCTGAAAATGGGGTGCTTTCCACTTCTCAACGTCCTTTTCCAATGTACACAGCCCTGCTGCTCTGAGAACAGCCTGGTTATTTTCACTACAAACTCCATGACACCCCTCAAATGAGAAGAGCAGCCCACCCCTCCCCAGCCACGGCTGTGTGAACCAGAGTCTCAAGCCCTGGGTCCCTGTCAGACTGCAGGGAGGAGGGAGAATGCCAGCAAATGTCACTCCTGACCTTGGCCTGTCTGGGCCTGAGGCAGCTGGCCACCAGGTATAAAACTGAGAGCTCCAGGGGACTCACATCTTCCTGCACAGCAGATTTACAGAGCTCTTGTGGAATATTTCTAAGGGAACAGACACAGCATGGAACAGCTGCACCACTCAGAACGTGTATCCCTCCATTTCATGCTTGTTGGACTTTCCTAGGACATGCAGTGGCTGTATGCACTTTGTAAGGCACTGGACTCCCTGAAAGCAGTGGATCAGGACTGGGAAGAGAATTGTACTGAATCGTTTGTCTCTGCTGATCAGTATGAGAGAAGGGCAGGGAGATTTTGACAAGTTTTTATAAAATTATGTCCATAAAAGCAGGGCTAAGTACTGCTCCACAAACAACAGGAGGCAATAGTCATGACATTCTTCTCAGAGAGACTGAATAGACATTCAACCAGAACAGACTCATTGCTACTGCTGGAACTATTTTAATTCCACCTCTCCCCTCCTTGCTGCTCTAAAACAGGCACAAGAATTTTGTTTTAGGACAATGAAAAAAAAAGTTGCTACCCAAGGAATGAGATAGAATTTTGCCCCTGGGGAGAGGCAGGTGCTTTGCTATGCTGCTTGTCTCACAAAAGTTGTCCCCTGCAATGGAGCCCATTTGTGCTGGATTAATGCAATCAGAGGCACCCTGCAGTCTGGCCACTGACCTGGCTGTAAACAGCAGATGACACGATGCCTTGAGCTGCCATTGTATAGGATTACCCATTGAGTTGTGACACTGTCAACGAAGCAAATCCATAACTTCACCTGCTGCTGTTGGCCTGTTTTCCAGCCAGGAACAAAGCCCAGAATCACCTCAGCTTTGAGCACCATTTTGTCCTTCGCTGCTTCTCACATCTCCTCCAAATGAGTTTGTGTGCTCCTCCTCACACCCAGAACAATTTTCCCAGCTGTACTGGCAGGCCTAACCTTTCTCTGTTCTTGCTTTAAATCCCTTTTATGTCCTCCTCCTTTCATTCAACCTTTTGATGTTCCAGCTTCCTCTCCTCTGCCTGCGTAAAGGTGAAAGTTGTCTGTTGCTGAATGGATCTCACCTGCCCTGGGTTGTGCTCACTGTGAGGGGCCACAGGGACACAGTCCCACCTGATGTGAGTCATGCAGGTCTGCTGGGGTGATACACAATCATGGATCACAGAAAACACGGTGAATATGGAACACTGTTCTCTGGTTTCCAAGACAAGAGTGAGACCAGGCAGAACCTGCTCCCTGTCAGCTCCAAACCAACAGGAAGATGCTTCCACACTGGTTCAGCTGCAGAGCTCCTCACCCCAGGGTACTACAAACAGAGCAACTGGACACCTTACTGAGAGAACAAAACCCACTGGGAGTCATGAAATACAAATAACTCTCCCCAAGTTCAGACATTCCCGAGTGTCTTCCTTTTCCTAAGCTGGAAACTGGGAAAGCATTCTGGGAATACCCCAGCACACCCACTGCACCCTTCCTGAGCAAACCCTGCAAGCTGCTGCAGGGGACAACACACTGGGGAGGGTGGGGCTGGCTCCTGGCCCAGGGCAGGAGATCTTTATCCCAGCAGTGAAGTCACAGCACCCTGAGTGTGTCCCTGCAGGTCCGGACGGGCACGGGAGGAGCCCAACACTCCCACAGGTGGAACAGCAGGAGAAGGGACCTCCAGAGAGTATTTGGTGCTCATCAGCAGCTGGTGATAGCCAGTCACCTGCACTGCTGCTGCAGGGCAGTAGCTACCCACACTCACCTCTGTTGTTCATCAGTAACTCACAGTTACTGGGACATGACGTTGATGGAGATGTTCAAAGGAAAGGTTTCGTTACAATATCTGGCACTAAACAGAAGCCAACTGACACTGCCAATGACAAGCTGCTTGTTTGTCTTGGTTTTCTTTTGATTATCAAACTGAAAGTCCATTTGTCCAAATTAGACAAAAACTGCTTTCCTGTCTTCTAATTTTTGTCAGAAACCCCTACAGAAGAAGTATGACCAAGTTATATCAGGATCACCCTTTCTACTTCATTTACAAATGCTCTCAATGAAAACCTACATACACCAAGCCTGAAACATACACAGGTTATGTTAAACATTATCTGATTATTGCTTAGTGTCAGAACAGCTCAGGTTGTGTAAAACTGCAGCAGCAAACTCATATATTAATCATTGAAGAACAGCTCACATACAAATAGAAGTGTTTGATGTCATCATCTGGCTCAATAGAAGCACAGCTAGGCAACAGGAGCCTGCAATGAACTGGCTCTGACAGACTTGAGTGTTTGCATAAGGAATCTTCTATTAGAAAGTGGTTGTTTTTTGGTTTTACTTCTGACGAGTTTCTTGCTTTGGAAATATTTTGGACAACACGAACAAAAGCTTATTGTCTGAGATATTATATAGGAAACAGCACTAAAGACAAAAACTAACATTTCAGAATATGTGATTGTAGACTTTATTTTGAAAATGCCTCCTGAAGAACAGTTGGTTATTGGAAATATTTTAAAAGTAATTTAATCACAGATTTCCAAGACAGTCTGCTCTCCTCATGTTCTCTGAATCAACCAAGCTCCAGTTCTCACAAGATCACCCAGTACCAGCACAAATGACTGTTTGTTTGAGAATCTGCTTGGGCTCTCCCTTAAGGGTCACTGGGAATGAGCAATGAATCGAGGCAATAGTAAAATGATGCGTTCAGCTGCCTGAATCTTTTTGTGAATGAAGAGGGGTCTGATCAATTCCTATTTACCTCAGCACACTTCTGGTTTCAGAATGGACTTCGGGGGTTTCATCACTGCCTAGCACAGAACGTTAATTCTTCCATTGATGCTCCATGTAAAAACTTGGAAAATTTGGAGAGGTGGGAACAAGATGGAACAGATTACTATCAAGCACTGCTGACAGGAAGCCATTGGCACCGGAGAAGGTGATGCTGGACCGATCAGACAGCATCCGTCTGAGAGAGAGCATTTCATGGAACACTGAAAACAAACAGGACCCGTTTGCCGAGGAGCAGCAGCGCCGAGTGACTCATGCTATTGAACAACCCTGACTCGAACCTGTTGAGGATCTTGGCCCAGCCTTCCCTTTTCAGCACGAATCCAGCTAGAAAGGTGTCGGTAACCCCGCGGGCTGCCGGCTGCAGGCAGAGCCCATCCGTGCGCCCGGTGCCTCAGACGGGCGGTGCTGCCGCAGCTCCGAGCGCGGCACCTGCCGAGCCCCCCGCCCTGCAGCCCTGGCTATCCATCCCCCTT
>WEIU01015011.1:232553-268763 GCA_013389925.1 Aegithalos caudatus
GGGGACAGCGCCGGGCGCTCACCGGAGCGGGCTCACTGCGGCCGGCAGCCGGCCGGGTGAGGGGAACACCACGCTGTGTTTCTCTAACCACCTTCTGCCTCTCCGCGCTGGAAAGAAAAATGTTAAAAAAGGAAGAGAGTGACAGAAGGTGCTGCTGTTCAATTCCTGCTGTCGTGGGTGAGGACTTGTGGATGAAAACCCACAGAGCAAATCCAGAGACAGATGAACTACCAGACCAAGCACTGTTTCTGGAAAGGCTGTGTCTCAAATGAGGTTCAGCCCTTGCTTCTGGCTTAGACGTCACTTCTCCCTCAGCCTCATTCCAGGCGCCCAACCTCGCCCTCCATTATCATCAGCACTTCCCTTGCATGCCCCATCCCCCCGTGCAGAACAAAACTTACTCTGAAACAGCACACGTTCCCCTCTGTACTCAAACCAAGGCCTTCCCATGCTCTAAGGAGAGGTGAATGAATAAGAAAGTCTGCATGGTTTTTGAGAAATGGCATTTAACAGCGCTGTCCCAAAGATACCTCGTACACTTGTAAGAGGATGCTTCCCTGTTGCTGCCTTCACTGATTTTCTGTGGGTGTCAGTGGCAGCCAGCACCGGCCATTCAAACCAGGTATGTGGGCAGGGCAAGTAGCTTTGCAGAGTATCTAGACCTCAGATCTTGGGGTGCCTGTTGGGAATAAAGTGCAACAGTGTCATCAGATCAAATCTGTGCTTTCTGATGTGGAAATCTAAGAAAAGGTGAGTTGTTCCTCAAAGCAACAGGCAAAGCACCACAGTTATTGGGGGTGAGCAAGGCATCAAGCCCAATTTCTCAACTTGTTACCAGCCAGCTGAGTATTTGCATGCAGAATGTAGGCAGGGAATGTGACAGCACCCACAGCCCAGACATCAGGACATTCAGCTATTGCCCAAATCCAGACTCAGATGTTATCACAGCCTGATTCAGATGTAAGCCATGGGCTGTCAGCTCTGAAGGGATCCAGCTCCTTGGGGAGTTATGGAACTCCTGAGTGACAGGCACAGGAACCTCTCTCCTTTCTCTTCTGGGAGCTTTCTCACTGCATTAAAGACTCCTCATACCTCCTGCCACTGGAGGGTGTTTCTGCCTCTTGTGCCAATTATCTGCATGGATTAATAAATGTCACTTCAGGCAGCCCTTTGAGCCTTGGTTTTTTTTGCTCACATATCACACTCTTAAGAGCCAGCCCTGAGAACCTTTTCCTGATGGAAGTAGAGAACACTTCAAATTGTATTTTCTGTATGTAAAGATGGAGTTTCAACCAATTGGTGTGCCCTGATGACAACTACCAGATTCCCCACTGCCTTCAAGCTTTATCCACCCACATACTCACTCAGCACTTCTCATCCAGAATTCCTCTGTAACTCTTCCCTCCTGAGGAGAGTTTACTTTTCAGATATCCTAGACAAAGATGCATTTATATAATGTATTCTATATATGATTACTTATGTGATACCCCTACAACACACAGCTGCAGCAGCAGGCACAAACAGAGGCACCACCTGCTGCCAGGGACATTCTCGGCTTGTCTTCAAACCCAAGCCACATCTGAATATTGAGAAAGTGACAAGTCATGCCTGGATGTGAGGCCAGGACCTTCTGGGACAGAGATCTTCCACCAGACCTTTCTGCTGTCTCACTTCCAGTCATTACAACTACATGCAGGGTGGAACAAGTGCTGATGCTAGACCAAAGCTCAAAAAAACACCCCCCCCCCCCAAAAAAAACCAAAAACCAAAAACCCACCAAAACTAAAACAAAGAAACAACAAAAACAACAACAAAACCCCAAACCAAAACAAACAACCAACAACAACAACAAAAGAAAAAAAAAGAAAAAGAAAAACCAAACAAAATCCCACCAAACCCTTGGAAGACTCCAAACCCAACATATTGAAATGTTTTACTATACAAACTGTCCAGAGCAAATGGTACAGTGTCTGTGCTGACCCCATGCCAGCCCTACCCTGATTGAAAGTTCCCACACAAGCATAAAGGTGAGGGGGCAGTCAGGAAAATTAGAAATCAGAAATTAGCAGAAGCATTCCACAGGAGGGAAAACACCTCAGACCTTGTGAGCACAGCACAGAATGACTGAAGGAACACCAGTGCCCCACATCTTGTGGCCAACAGCTTCCTCCAGAATGGTACCAGAGAATACTCAAAACCAAATTAAACAACATCATTGCACTGTAGCTGCTAAAAAAGAACTTCCTGCCAGCTAAAGAAGGCATCACCACTCCAATCCAAGAAGGCTCATGATCCTGAGGAAATTCCACAGCTAACCTGGAGACATTTCCTTTAGACCTACATTCCCTGGAGCTTGCAGACTAACTATTAAAGGCCACCAAAGCCTTCAGTGTTAGAAGAGATGCAGAGACACCCTGTGGTGGCAAAAATAATATGACCAGAATTAGTTCAAACAGCTTAAATTTCATTAAAGTCACAGAACTGAATGAGAAAATCTGCATCTGGGGCCACAGAGAAATTGTTCCCCAGTTGCTATTTAGGTACTTTCCTGTCTCTAGAACCCCTTTCCTGTCTGGCACTTTTTGCTCTGTCTGTTTGCACTGCCACAAAGATTTTCCCTCTTATTCTGTTTGATATAATAATAACAACAGGATCAGGGCTGGTGCAGTTGGAGAGATGGGGAGGGATGGCTATGGAAATGATCCACTTCTGGAAAATAACTTCCTGCATCTTCAGCCCACCCCTCTTGGCTATGGAAAGCAATCAGTCTGCTTTGTAAACTGCTGGGGTTTTACCTCATCATTTGCACTTTGTCCTGAAGGAAAATTTTGTCTGTGAAGGCAGTTTCAGAGCCACCAATACACTGCTGAGGGTGTTTGAGGATGAAAGCCACCAACAACCATCATCAGTGGAAATCAATTCTGGCATCTGGAGTCTTGCAGGTGCTAGAGCTTGCTTGTACTTAGAAAATTATTAAAAACACTAGAAACTGTTATGTCCTGCTGTTACGTGATCCTCACCTGAGGGAAACCTGAGTATTTTCTCTCAGATCTGCAAGTGGGATCCCCATTCAGAAGAGTCATCATGTAGTCTGGAGGTCTATGGACTGCCCATATAATAGGGTAAATCTCAGGGCCAGCCTAACTGCTGTTGGTTACTTTGGCTCACAAAACAAAATACTGTTAGTGCTAAATAAGAAAGGTGAGAACAGTTAATGGGTTTATAGAAAGCAATGGTAATTAAGTTTGACAAGATTTAAGCAGAAAAGAAAAGCAAGGCAAATAAATCAATTATTCAAATGCTGCATTTTCAGATCTTCTGATCTGGCAATGCATTTAAACAAAGTGTAGGAGGAATTCCCCCTAAATGACCAGAACTTATGACACTGGAAACTCAGACAAATTCATGTTTGGAAGAGAAATAAAATATTATACATGTCCAGAGTATAATTTTTCAAAAACTCTTGTCTAAAAGGAGTAAGAAAATATCTCTTCTAGGTATCTTCAATCCCTTGTCACTAAGTTTTACATGTTTATTTTCAATGGCTCATTTTCTTCTCTTGGCTTTTTAGACAAGTGGATTTGGTAGTGAATGACCCAGTCTTTGCAGCTCACTTCTCAGAGGTGAGGCAGATTCCTTCCTGCCTGCCCAGCTGCTGACTTTACAGCCACAGCTGGTCTGCTCTGCAGAGCTTCACCTCAGCACCACTGCATGCCTAAAATGCGTCTTGAATTTGCAGATTATTTTGTCACAAATTAAAACCTCAGGACTGTAATTGTGGGGTGTGTATTTTTCTTTCATTCACAACTTCTATTTATTCCTTCACAGCATATTAATACTTTAGTGATAGTTTCCTTTTACAGGTCAGTGAAGTGTTTTGCAATTCCTTTCATAAATTGTCTTCTCTGCCATTTCTATGAGAAATCCAGGTCCAAATTACCTGGGCTCTGTTAAAACCCTGGGTGGCTCATTACCAAGCCTGAGTAGCAAGGTGTGACGTTCTGTGCTCCTTCAAGATATTTACAATTCCTTGTTAATGTATTAACAGATAATTTTGAAAACTTTACAGGTGTGATCCTGCCAAGCATTTGCACAGTGAGGCCCAGTCCCTCCTGCCCGTGTGTGTCCCTGTGGTAAAAACTGGATACAGGGAATTTTGCTTAAAATCTGAGAGGGGCTGAGGAGGGAGGAGAAGAAGAGTAAAAGAAGAAAAGTTAAAAATGGTTGCCAACTTTTTTTTTTAAGCCTACAAACTTCATGTGGTTTGTTTTGAAGGCTTGTGTGAAATATTTGTACCAGGCAAGAGCAAGACAACAGAGAGAGGAGGGGGGAACATGACCCTGCAAGTCAAGCAACCAAAACTTAATGCAATTACCAAATATCAAATGTGGAGCACAGGGACTAATTTGATCAGAGAGGCCAAAGGGATAATTCTTGGAGACAAAGCATTGCAACGCGGAAATGCAGGCTAATCAACTGCTTTATCAAAAGAAAAAGGAAACAATTTCCAAGCCTTAACTAAAATCCCCAGTTGGTTCTTCATCTTTTCAGGGGTCTGGTTTTTGCCTAGCAGTGTTTGCTCTGTCTCACATTTATTTCACTGCTTCTGTGCCCTGCTCAAAGCTGTTTCCCTGGCTCCTGGCTCTTCGCTTGTGTCAAACAAGCCACCTCTGCTCCTGGTTTGAGGAACTCCTCAGTCATGAAAGAGAGCACACAGAGGGAAATATTCATTATATGTGATGTCCAAGCCTACTTTCCATAATTATCTGGAATAAACAAGGCTATCCAGAGTCACTTTGTGCCTGCAGGATTTTTCAGAGCAGGCATTTGCTTCATCTGATGGAAAGTGGCTGCTCAGTGATCTCCACCGAGCTCCTGTGTGACCCGGATCCTCTCAGGTTTGCAGAGCAGCAGATCCAGACTTCACCAGGTACAACCCAGCAAAGCAGAGGTTCTCAGACTCAAGCTGCTGGTTCCAGCTAAGCAGGTGCTGTTGTTATGACAGATAAAATGAGCTGGCACAAAGGAAAGAAGGAACTCACAGAAGAAAGCACAGGAGATGGGAAGCACGGCCGGAAAAAGCGGGAGCGGCTGTTCAAGAAGAGATTTTCTCAACTGAGCCTCTTCTCTGGGTCTCCCAAGAATAAAGTGTAAGTACATCCAAGACTATATTTTGCATACATTTTCAAACAAGAAATTGTGTGAGTATTTCCAGAGCAGCTTTGGAAGAGCCACAGATACCTTGTTACCTCTGTTGGATTAAATGTTTCACAAACGAGGAAACAGAGGCTAATTAAACAACTTGTGCTAAAAACTATTAAGTCACTGGCAGCACTAGAGATGAAATTAACTTCTCCTAGCCTTGTGTGTCTGTGTGTTTATCTTATATGCATCTCCCTATGCTTCCAGCAAGAGATTAGCAGGGGCAGCATCTCTGTCTCTGTTTCTTCAGGTACACACCAGCACTGCCACTGGGACAACCCCACTGTTTCCAGCAGTAACTTTGCTGCAGTTTTTGTTGCACCAGAGCTGTAAACTCTGGGGTGCAATGGGAAATGTCAGTGCATGAGCAGCAGCAAAAATCACTGTTCAGGAAAGTTAATGATGCTAAATTTCTTAGAATTCATAATTAAGGCCTGTCTTCCTGAAATAGTGCCTTTACACTTACTCTTTTCAGTTAGAAGGAGAAAAAGGGAAACAGAACAAAAAAACAAGTAGTAACTATTAATTTTTTAACCAAAGTAAGCAGAGGCAAAAAAAGGTTTTGAGCTTACTGCTTTGTGAATGTTTAGTTTTGAATTATTATAATCATTCTTATGGCATTTGAAATTCTCTTCCTAGGTCTTTCTCCCTGGTATTATTCTTCCTTAACATAAAGTAAACCAAGCATATGCTAAGATCAGGAGGGGTTTCTAAAAAGTGTCTTTTCTCATCCAAGAGCTGTTTTCCCTACAGATCTCCTAAAAGGAGTCTGTCTTTGGTAATTATCATGAAATTACTGTCTTAGCAGGAAGTGCACGCAAGTCTCCACAATTACTCAGCTAACTGCATTAGGCTTGATAGCCACAGCAGCTGGTTGCAGGCTCCACAGAAGATTAAAATTCACTAGCAAGAAATGAACCCCAGAGCCAGATTTTTTCCCTCAGACTGATCTAATTGCAGCACAACTAATACCAAGCTCTTGGTTTGGGGATTTTTCTTGCTGCACTGCTGAGGAACTGGACTAGAAACATAGTCAAACATCCAAGAAGTGAATTACTGCTGCAAATGTTCTCTGTTGTTCATCATTTCACTGAAGAGTGCATTCAGGAGGCAGACAAATACAATTGAAGCATTAAAATCATGTTTTCTGAACATTGACCCTTATTTGTAAGTGATAAATATGAATTTTCCCCAGTTTGAGCTAAAAGGAAAAAAAAAAAAAGGAACAGTAATCTAGTAATCTCCCATGGTACTCCCATGTTAATAGAGAGAGAATCAGCCTTCAGGCTGTAGTGGGTCTATTTCTACAGACACACTGCAAGGTAGTGGTTTTAAATGCATTGGAGCCATCAGGGCTCACAGACCTTTCACAGTGGTGTGGCCAAACCAGATCATCTCTACAGTCAGCACTCAGTCCTGAGCTCTGTAAGGGATGGTGTAGGTAAAACAGCAGGGCGTATAATGTGATCAGGAGAGCTTTCCTTTCAGCTCTCCCATCTCTGGCCAAGGCCAGTGCAATACAGGGCTTTTCTGGCCAGCATCAGTGTGCATGAGTGCACACAAGTGGGACAGGGACCTTTGTGTTGGTGTAGGGGAGCACTGGGTCAGACACACAGGCTCGTGCCACAATCATGCACAGAAGGGCTGCATATTGAAGTTCCTACCCCACTAGCTGATACCATTCTTTTATGGTTTTGTTTAAATGATGAAAATACTTTAACAATTCTGTGCTCTAAAAATAATGGCTTGTCAACTGCCACCATAGCACCAGAGCCAGACTCTCCTTTTTGCTGTCCATCCCTGTTTTTTTCAGGTGGCCACACAGGGCACCCACTCCTAATGTGTCATAGATACAGCCTCTGGAATCACTCAGTAATTGCTGCCCTCATCCATCCAGGAGTGCAAGGGCTGAGCTTGTCACCTCCCTTTGAGACTGTTGCAGCTTGTCACCTCCCTGTGCCTCTTCTAGCTTGTCACTTCTCTGAGTCTGTTCCAGCTGTCACCTCTCTCTGAGCCTGTTCCAGCTGTCACCTCTCTCTGAGCCTGTTCCAGCTGTCACCTCTCTCTGAGCCTGTTCCAGCTGTCACCTCTCTCTGTGCCTGTTGCAGCTTGTCACCTCCCTGTGCCTCTTCTAGCTTGTCACTTCTCTGAGTCTGTTCCAGCTGTCACCTCTCTGAGCCTGTTGCAGCTGTCACCTCTCTCTGTGCCTGTTGCAGCTGTCACCTCTCTCTGAGCCTGTTCCAGCTGTCACCTCTCCCTGTGCCTGTTCCAGCTGTCACCTCTCCCTGTGCCTGTTCCAGCTGTCACCTCTCTGTGCCTGTTCCAGCTGTCACCTCTCTGAGCCTGTTCCAGCTGTCACCTCTCTGAGCCTGTTCCAGCTGTCACCTCTCTGAGCCTGTTCCTGCTTGTCACCTGTGTGCCTGTTGCAGCCCGCAGGGAAGGAGCCAGCCGGCGGAGGACAAGCGCAGGGTCGTGCCCAGGAAGGGCTCCCGGCGGCCGAAGGAGGAGCCGTGTTCCCCGCGGCGCTCCGGGAGGATGTGTCCGGGCTGTGAGATCCTGCTGTGCCGGCCCTGCGGGACCCTGCACTCGCAGCGCGGCTTCATCGCGCACAGCCTGCTCGACCACTACGACGGCGCAGCGCTGCCCCGCTGACCGCCCTGCCGGGGCCCTGCCGCACCCCAGCTCGTCCGAACCCAAACCGGATCCACGGGGATGACGGATCCGGCACCAGCGCTGAGCAGCCTCGGCCGCCGCGCCGCTCCTCGCTCGGTCTGTACGCAGCAGATGCACTCATTTAACCAGCATAAACCCGGCAAACAGAGCTGTCACCTAAACATCTCTTAGCTGTTAAAGACAGGGAGTTGTGTCAGAAATATTCTCCAGAGCTTTCCTTTTCCTCTCAAGGAAACAAAGATTGTCCCATTGAGCTGCAAAAGCGAGCGTGACTATTACATGCAGAGCCACTTGCAATGCCTTTGTTTGCTTCAGTGTTGTTTCTGGTCTGGAATATTAAATGTTTTATTTTTAAATTAACTACCTCAGAGATGCAACTTTATATGGGGGAAAGGGGCTCCTAAAAGCTGTCCTGGTCACAAGGATTGCAGCTCACATCCCAATTCCCCCCTAGAGCATCCAAACTTTCACAGGCTTTCAGCATCTCACTTGTGATCCTGCACCTTGCCTTGAAAGGAGCAACGACAATCACAACTCACAAAGTATTTAAGCCTTCTTTGGGTTCCTAAAGGCAGACCTGTATTTTTAAGCAGTTCTTCAAACAGTGTAGAACAGCTGCAGACATCAGGCCAAGGCTCTGGGCAGGGGTGGGTGGCATTAAGGTGCAGGCAGACTAAAGACTTCACCACTGTGGAATTCCCAAGTACAGATGAAGGGTGGAAGTAGCCTCAGGAACAGATGATACCAAGGATGGGGAAGCATGCACCTTTTCCTCCCATGCCAGTGGGCACAAATCTATGTGCAGGATGAATTCCTTGCTCTTTGGTAGGGAACAGGCTAAACAGACGTGGCCTCCCACAGCCATTAATATTAAGAGTTCTGTTATTTAGCCAAGCAGAAGAATACAGGCTGGGACGTTTGGACCTTTGTTCCATCTCTCCTTTTCCTAAATTCAAAAGTAACAAGTCCATAGGGAAAAGACTCTCTGTCCTTCCCACTTCTCTTTTGGAGCTGTTCTATTTTTGTTCAAATTAATGTTTGGTAAGGTGACTGGAATCCAGATTACTTTTTTTCTTTTTTCCACCCCTAGGAAATACTTGGACTGAGCTGTGACATCTATTCTCGTGTTTTGTCTCCACCATCCCAGGAGGAAATTCAGAGCCACATAAATAACATTGCTGTGCTCCAGAATATCTTGAACTATAATGCTCAGCTCCCTTTGTGGAATGTCAGACACTCAGTGCTCCTCATGCAAGAGGCAGAGACCACTTCAGAAACCAGCCTGAGCTGCTGAAAGCAGGGCAAAGCCTATCAGGAATTTCACATAGGAGCAAGCCTTAGGCAGGATTCACAAACTGAAATGAACTGCTGCCAGGTTCCTCCCTTCTGCCCAGACTCCACTGGTTCTGCACACTGCCAGCAAGTGCCCAGACTTCCTGCCCAAATGCAGAAAAGCCAAAAATTAGATCTTATGAACACCCTTGTGCTACAAGGGCCTTAATCCCCCCAAACACACATTTCCATGATGCTTGATGGTTGCTTCCATTCATTTTTAAAAGGCAACCAGGGCCTGGGCAAATCAGAATTAACCTTCCACATTTCCCTGGGACTGCTATTCCTAAACTGGGACCCTTCAGCATTCCCGAGAAAACTTATTTTACACTTACTTTAAGAAATATAAATACAATCCCATTCCTCTTCATTAAGCAATCCAGAGGAGACTTCTCTAGACAATCACCTGAGGAAGAGCAAGGTGACAGACTGAAAGGATGAAGGACTAGCTCATCACAACAGCATTATTTTAAATCCTACAGTCCCATACAGTGAAATCAGTTCAAATAGGTCACATCTGAGCCTTTATCCCAGTGTTCCAGAGGGGATAGAACAGGGAAAGTTCTCTCAGCACCTGCCTGGTAGGATTCCTGTGTGGCTTGCTAAAGGGCAGAAGAAGCTCCTCAGGTGTGTTACTGGGCTGGAAAGGCCCCCAAGTAGCAGCAGTGTGCAAACCCAGCTCCCTGGGGAGAGCAGCCCTCTCTTGACCCCATGAATGCTGCTGTGCTGTCTGAAGGACAGCTGGGGGAATCAGTGCTCCTGGCAGGAGCACCTCCCTCTCCTCCATCAGCCATGAAGCCATGTTTGGGGAGAGTTAACTACATTTTTGTTATGCACTGAGGCAGCACCAACAGTTTTGTACTTGATTTCTCAGCAGCTGGTAAATTACTTCACCTTTCCTGCAGTGGCTACCAAAATCTGCTGCAGAGATCTGCTCGGTGCTGTTCCTGCCACAGCCAGGTTAATGAGTGTGGCACTGAGGTCAGGCAATAGAACCACACCTGGAGCATAGCCTGGCTTTTCTCTCCTCAGCCACACCACAGTGAGGCCCTTTTGTCTCCAAAATCCCCAGAGCCCTGTGCAAAGAGGCCCAAGAGCACCAGCAACAAAACCAGCACCCCTCATGTGGCAACACCCACTGCACCAGAACAGCTCTGCTCCCTCAGCTCTGCGAGTGCCATGCCCAACAAGTCATTTTTCAAATCATTGTATCTCAGCAAAGGATTTCAGGCTTAGATTTTCAAGCTGGCTCAGACACATAATTACACTAATATATTATATTGTGAAAGAATAATAATAGAAATACTGATTACACATTTAAAAGATTTAGGCTTGAAACCGTCCTACAGAATAAAGCTACGATGTAGCCTGACATATCAATTATTAAGTGCCTCTACTATTTAATTATCTGATTTCAATAGCTCTGGGAGATTAAAGAGGAATATTGGACTCTTTAATATTAAATATAGGAATGGGCTCTGTCCAAGGCATTTGCTGGAATGGGAGTGACTTGACAACCAACACCCCACTGCCAAAACAAGCAATACAAGCACGAGGGGGAAAGGAACAGCTGAGGGGAAAATCCATGGGAGCTCTTTCCCTGGAAATCCAACACAGGACAAGCAGGAGTGTAAAAGCAGCAGCTGTCACTGTTTGCCACAAAATAAATGAATTCAAGGTAGAAAGCAAACCCATCAAGTAATCACGCAATCAGTAATAAACCAGAACAAATATAGATCATTTACACACTGCATATACCCAATTTCAGCTGTGGTTTTTAAAGCAGCCCAGGCAGCTTTCCCCTCTGCCAGATACAATGAAGGCTTTGAGAAGGAAAAAGTCATTCTCCAGTGGACATATACAAAGAAAGGTAATTAACATGAGACGATGTGAACACAAAATCTTTTAATTCTCTTCTTATAATCTAACCATTTGATTACTTCTGAATTCAGAAACTGGTCTAAAATAAAATGTTCCAAGTCAGCCCAAATTAAGTTACCATTTTAGTATTAGGGCTGGATATTGGGAGGAAAGTACAGAAATAATCAATGGACTGATGGGCCAAAATCCAGTCTTCTCTTGGAGGACAAACAGTGGAGGACATTGTCTCTCCTTTGACTTTTCACAGAGCAGTTAATTTATTTATTTGTTTGTTTTCTGAATGAACTTCTGTATACCACAGGCTGTAACAACCATGATGAAAACCAAGGAAAGTGGTGATCTATTTACTGATACAATTCAGCAAACCAGGACTCTGCTCAAAACTCAACATGAAGGTATGACAAACTCAGCTTCGGTGACCTGGTAAATGCTGCCTCCTGCCAGGTTCAGCCCTGAGGTCAGCCTGGGAAGCATTCCTGTGAGATGGGATCTCTTCTCAGATATTTGAAGATCACTTCACAGGAGGAAAATGCTTCATTGTCTTTGCTGCCAAACACAAAAACAGACCATTTAACTCGACTCTAACTTTCTTTCCCCGTTCTTGTTAATTAATTGCCAAGAGTAAACATAGAGAAGGTAGAGACCAAACACAGCAGTCATTGAAGGGCTATTAACCAACACAAACACTGAGCAAAGTAGCATTTCCTAATCACCTCTAAATATTCCTCAAGCAACAGAGGCAATGGGATTTTCTCACCATCTCAAGTACTTCTATAACCTGCATTAAAGTCGCATCCAAAATCCCCTCAAGCACCACAAAACCTCGGTGGTGCTGGAGGCAGGGAAGGTGTTCCTGCCCCTGGAGGTCACAGCTCTGCCCTCAGGGTGCAGGGGGAGCCTGAGGAACAGCCTTGGGCCACCTGTTCCACAGGAAGCCTGGGGTGGGACAGGAACCCAGCTGCCCTTTGAGCTAGGGAAATCAAGGAATTCAAGTGGGACATGGAACCCAGCTGCCCTTTGAGCTAGGGAAATCAAGGAGCCACTGTGCTGCCTCCTGTCAGAGCCCATGCACACCAGCCCAGCCAAGCTGCACTCACCAGCTTCACCTCAAAGTTCTGGAACAGCTGATGTCTCCCTCAGTAACACCAGAGATGTCCAAGTGCTCTGTCTCACAGAAAAATAGAATGTGTCCAGGAATGCTTTCTGATGCAAATTCACATGCTGTGAATTACCTGAGGATGAGATTACTTTTTTCAGAGCTGTCACCTGCAATGTAGTGTCTTTTTAATTTTCCTGTCATATGCTATGGAAATAACAATAATTTTAAAAAATGACACGGCACACTTTAAATGCTGCTATATTGTATATAAAAAATCCAACCCTAAACTCAACAAAACCAACCCACATACTACTTTTTACTTTTAGAATATTCTGGAGGCAGAAGTCTTTTTAGGGAGATAAGCCCATAGGTGAGGACAAGAGAATCAATGTCCTAACAGAATGCCACCATGACTCCAGGTAAGTTCTTAACCTCTAAAATAAACAAGGAAACCCCAAACCAACAAAAATAAAACACTCTCAACAAAGTAAAACCAACTTTAATTAAATTCCTACATCATCCAACATTTCTATGCAGAACAAGTGTTTAGTCAAAAAGTAAATGTATGTATGTTTAATTCTCTTTCAAATGTCCACTAGAATCAAGAGCTACCAGTGTTCCTTGGAGAACAAGCAGTAGTTAAACCTCTCTTGCTGATGCTCAGGAACAGTTTGTTACATCTTTTAACCAGCAGTTCCCTATTGCACATAACAAATTTGCTCTCCATTTAAGCACCTAAAAGCCTGGTACCTCGCTAAATAAATTAAAACAAATCCAGTTTCTTCAGCAACCATCTTCAACATATATATCCTGGTAAAGCAACATTACTGCAAGCTTTTAATAAATACAGAGAGAAGATCAGTGACTGCATTGGTGTTCTGTGGAATGGTCTTTTCCCACAAACTCTTGCTTCTCCAACCAGTTGGGGTTTTTGGTATGTATGCTCTAAAAATCACTTTGTGTAGTATATTTAAAAAACATCCCTTACATAGGTCAGTACATTTTGCAGGGAAGGACTGATCTGAGATAGGAATTTCAGTATAAGGCTGGAAGGAGGTTCTTGCTGGAATCAAACCAAATTGTGCCTCTCTGGGAGCTGAAGGCAAAGCCTCAGAGGCTGAGTGGGAAACTGTAACCAACGAGGGATTTTCAGGCATGACTGGAATTGGCCTAACCTTCTTCATTCTGAAGGGCTTCTTTTGTGTGTTAAGTCAGAGGAACAAAATTGTGCAACCCTGAACATCTGGATGCTGCATCACATCTGCCAGAGGTCTCCCCCACCCTCCACACACCCTTAATTCTACTTCTTCCTTCAGCAGCAGCACAGACATGACGCAGCTCCCTGCAGTGCAGTGATACCACGGCTGCTATTTACAGTAGAATTAATGCATCTGTGCCAGTAGGGCAGAGGTCATATGAAAAATATACACAATACACTCATTTTTTAGCCAGATTAGGATATATATATAAAAAAAATTTACTCTTCAAGTCCTGACTTTGAACAAAGAACAGTTCTGTCAGAGGTCTTCAAACCTCCCGAGGATATGTTAGAGCACATTACCCTAACGTATAAAAAAAAATATTTACACCTCCATAAAGTACCAAAGAATTTTTAAAAATGCCTAGTAGCTCTCAGCGTGCAAAGTCAGCAGGAATTGATTATCCAGGATGTTCACTAACTGTAGAGACAGTCTTGGAATCAAGCATTCAGAAGCAGAGTGCAAAAGACTCGGGAATTATTTCAGTCCACTTGTTTTCACCGTTGTTTCCTTTCTTGTTTGGGATCAGTTCATAGAATCACAGAATGTGCTGAGTTGGAAAGGACCCATCAGGATCAGAGTCCAACTGCTGGCCCTGTGTGGGGCTCCCCAGGAACCACCCTGTGCCCGAGAGCATTGTCCCAGCACTTCCTGAAGTTTTGTTGGTCCGTGTGACAGAAACCCTTTACAAACACTCATCAAGGTAACCTTCAGCTTAGTGCAAATGCCCGAATCTCCTAGGACCTGTAATCTTTTCTGACAGTGTGAGCCATCCAGTTCACTTTAGTAGTCCAACTTTCCCTCAGAGCTTCATCAAACTTCTGCTTGAACTGTTTTAGTGCTTCTTCCTCACTCTTCCCTAAGGCGAGGGAGTCCTAAGGCAAGAGGGAAACAAGGACCATTAGGAATTTTAAAAAGCACAGTTAAAACCTCTTTCACCTTTCAACACAAGCCACAGTGTGTTTTTGTTCTCCTTTGACACTTTTTCTCTTACTACTCATTAAGCAATACATCAGTTAGTTTAAATAATACATCTTCCTGGGTTTAAAGATAAAACTGAATGAAGCAAATCCTTTTCACACTTTTCCAGGTCTGTGCTTGCGAGCCAGGATGTAAAATACACCTGAGAGGACTCCATTTAAGATGCACAGATCCTGAACTCATCCTTTGAGCACCAGGCCTGACTACAGACCTTGTTCTACAGAGCTGAAAAAGAAAACTTGAAGGACTGTGTGGAAATCTTGCAGAAATGGAAAGCAATGGAAATGTGTTAATCTTGGAATCCAAAAATCACATCCTGGAAAAATGCTGAGTCCTGCTGAGCTGTAGCTCTTACTTTACCTTGAGATACTGGATGTCCTTGACAGAGGTGAGCTCTGGCAGCCCTGCAGTCAGCATCAGTGCAAAGAGGGTAATAAATAGGTTGCCGTGCTTGCGCAGGATCAGGTAGGCTTCCTCACAGTACTGCCGGAACCTGGGTGACACACAGGGAGCACAACAGGGAGTTACACACAGGGAAATGTCTGCAACCAGAATCTGTTACCTGCTCTGACAAACACAGACTGTGGGACACAGCACAGAGAGGACAGAGATGCCAGAAGAACCCCCAGTGCATCCTCACAAACACGTCCGATGTCTCCCCGGCAGGCCCTTAGTATGAAACACCACCAGCTGTTCTTCAGAAAGAACAGAAGTGCAGAGGTCATGGTGCCACCTCTCTGAGAATTTGCTAGGTGAAATGCCCTGATTATCCTTAGGGTGGACTACAGTGGAAAAGCCAAAGCTTTAATTGCTGTAATTTCTAATTCCTTCCGTGGTCAAAACTGACCCAGCTGCCAGGGCTGGTGGATCATGAGCACGTGGCTCCTCACAGCCAAGCATCCAAGCAAGGGGCAGCACAATGAACATGCCCTGATGGACAGGAAGGCAGAAGGGAGCCTGTTCCTAAGGGCAGTGCTGCATCTTGTTTGAACAGCAGAGCCCAGAGCTGCTGAAGCCAGAGCTGAGCCCAGCAGAACCTGCCACCTCCTGCTGCGGGAGATCAAAAGCAACTGCAGAGCTGCAGCTTCTGGTTCTGAACTAATCTGTGACGTTCCAGCTCAGGGAGAGCAGCAGACAGTCCTGTAAATGCATGCTGGCACACTTCCACACATGAGCAAACCAACCCCAGGTAGGTGCTGCTATGCTGGAAATTATCATCTCAGTTACAAACAGACCAAAATAACACTCACCGGCCAAATTTTTCAGTGTTCCCTGTTTTTCCTTGTTGAATAACGTGAATGAAATCATAGGTGAGTATGAAAGGTACCCGTTCCCTTTTAATTCCAAACTTGGACTTAAAGTTTCCAAGAATATGCCCAAAATCTATGTGAAAGAGCTAAAAAACCAAAACAAAACAAAAACAAAAACCATGTGAATAAAATTTCTCCAGTGAAATGTGTCCCTTTTCTATTACCTCTAAAGGATGCTGGTATCAAGAACAGTTAACTCCTAATGTGACTCTCCAAAACCTGTGGTTTCAACCCTTTGGGAGTATTTCTAAAACACTTCAAAATTTAAAGTCAGCAGTAACATCCATGCACTTAGGATTGACCATTGCAGCAAGAGATCGTTGAAAGATTGTAGGTAACTGCTGCCATGAAACATCTTGGTGGCAGTGTCAGACAGAAAATGAGCCCAAGGGTGAGCCACAAGGCTCAACATCATCACATCCAAGGCCTTCCCACACAAGGACAGAGAAAAAGGGAGCAGAGCCAAGTTATTCTGAAGGACCCTCTGGCAGTTCCCCATGCCAGAACCAAGGAAAAGGGCACTGTAGCTTTCTTCCAGGAGGTACAAACTTAAAAGAATATTGCAAATATCTGTAAAACTCTCAATTTTATAACCATTGTTGGTTTTCTAGGCAGAATAATTTCAATTAAATCAGCCAAGTTACATTACAGAGTAACACTTAATAAAACACATATTTAGGAGCTCCTCCAGATTCTGAGTGCACAGCATTGTTCTGGTGCTGGGTTCCACACTGAGCATTTCTGCAGGGCTGAGCTGCACAGACTCCCTTCAGGGAAACCACACTGCTCCAAATTTATGGATTTTTAAGGGTGGTCTTCTGCAAGAAGACCACTTTTGTTCAATGAATCTGAACCATTAAAAGGCCTCTTGGATGCTCTATAAAAGCTTTACAGAACAGCATCTCTCCATACAGAATTGCTGATGGATAAGGCTTTGCTCTGTCCTTTCCCCAGTATTTAATTTCCCTTCCTTGAAGCTTTCTCCAACCCTCAGAACACAGACATCAGTTCTAACCATGTGTGGCTTTCCTTTCATGAAGGCACTATAGAATTTACAAGTTCTCAAGAACTCTTGCACACCAAAGACACCAAAGGCATTCTGCCTGCAGAAGGGTTTTTACCTGCCCATTTTTCCTGACCATGATATTGTCACTGTGTCTGTCACCGATTCCCAGCACATATGTAGCTACACAGTAGCCAGCACAAGACAGAGTAAATTCTTCAATGGCTCGATCCAAGTCCTCTCTGTAACCACAGAGAAAATTGTATTAATGCACACTGCTGGAATTCATGTCACACCTTGGCCTCAGAAGGGATTTTTGCTTGTTTAAACCAGAAGTCCATTAGGATGCTGTAAAACCAGAATTACCTGAGAAAAATGTACTGTA
This sequence comes from Aegithalos caudatus, assembly GCA_013389925.1. Lineage (NCBI taxonomy): Eukaryota > Metazoa > Chordata > Aves > Passeriformes > Aegithalidae > Aegithalos > Aegithalos caudatus. The sequence goes on from WEIU01015011.1 coordinate 249,679, forward strand.
AAAGTAGCTATGGAGAACAAGCAACATGGAAGGCAACACCAAGGCTTGAGACCCACATAGTTTTTTTGTTTTTTTTTGTGCTGCCAAATTTAATACAACTTATTCAACAGCACACGGCCAAAATGCTGCAAACGCTGGGCCCAAGGGTACCATGAATCTCAGGCAGAATTTGACACACTAGAAAAACTTTTAGCAAGAAACAACACCATCCTCAACACTGAAAGTGAAACTTTAGAGGAATTTTGTAGCTTAACTGAGAGAAAAAACTTAGAATTACCCTAAATTGTATTCCTTCAGCCAGTTCAAGAGTGCATCCTTGTTGAAGGCAGCTGCTGCAGCCACGTTGCTGCTGTTTAACTGAATGTCAGCAATGGTTTCTGAACTAGAAACAGCCTCAATGAGGCCAGAGTGATCTCCAGTTGCTAAACAGCCATAGGGCAATATCCTGCAAAGAAAGACAGAATCATGTCAGAACCTCAAACAGCAAGGTGTTTTAGTGTACTCAATTTTTGGAGATGGCTGAATACTCATGTGAATGGTAAACTCTCAAAGGGTAATACACAGGAATTGCTTGTAAAGGTAAAAGACCAGCAATACATTTAAAATGTTCATTTTTCCTATTATGTACATAGATGCAAAAAAGAGGGGCATTTTAAAAAGCCCAATTTTTCCTTTTTACAGTTTCTTTGTAACTCCCCCAGACGAGCCACAGAGGGAGCCCTGTGCCTGCATTTGTGAGCTCCTGCCTGGGCAGACCCTGACCTGCTCCAGTTCATTCCCCATAAATTACTGCTGGAAATGCAAAAGATGGTCTTATCCTTTCCCACCTTCTTCCTACTTCAAAGGAAAATGCTAGAAATCCTTCTAAATATCAACATAAAGAATCATTTCCAGCTCTTAGTGAACTGAAGCATAGAAACCCCATGGAAAACAGGAATACATCTCTTAACTGGCTCGGTATCTCAGAGCACACCTGTGCATTCACACACTGTGTGACCAGAGAAAAACCTCTGACCATGTCACTGTATTACAAGGAGACACAGTTAAAGATGGAAATCAAGGAGAGATGTGTCTAAATAGGTAGTGTGGTTTTTTCCCAATACATTTCCTCCCTCCAGATGCTTAAAAAGCTAAACAGAATGGCAACACCCCATGAGATAGGAGCTCAGCATGTGCAATGGAAACTTACAGCAAACTTCTCAAAGGCAATGCATCACAAATTGAGGCGTCTGCTCTTGTGCCAGGCAGCTCAGGCCAAAAATATTATCTCAATTGTGGTCATGGTCCATGGGTAAGAGAATGAATACCAACTAAAATCTACAGTGAAGCACACAAGGTTTAGACCAGCACTCACTGACTTACAGAGCTGTATAAAACAACTGCAGGACATATTAAAATTAATGTGTGTGCCTTCAGACATACATACATACATATATATATAAAGAAAAAATAGCGCTGGTGAAGCTGTCATTAATATTTATATATTATATATATATATAGTTTAGGATATTAAGTTTGATTGCTACAAAGCATAACCACATCTCTTAACTGACACAGCCTATTATCCCAAGCTGTGGAAGAAATAAAATTCTTTACAAAATTAAATTCAACTTTTTTGCCTCATAGCTATCAGAGAACTGAGCAGTTTCTCCACCAAAGGGATAACACAACTCAAGTGTTGCAAGTAGTGATGCCTTGGGGTGGCTCCCTAGAACAGAGGCTGGACAAAGTCAAGAGAATAAAGTGGGTGTTTGTTAAAGGCCTTCCATAGATACACCTTGGGCAGTCAGAGCCTCCCAGAGGCTGCACCCAAGGTGGATGATGGTCAGGAGTTTTTCAGACAATTATAAGTTTGGTCCATTTACATATCAGGGGTTAATTGTTCAATTACAGCTTCAGGTAATGAAGTAATTTACCCCCAGTTTGCTCCCCCCAATTCACTTCTGTTTATACTTTCAGGGCCTGAGGCAGTGAGGAGTCCTTGAGCTTCAGGCCCAGAGGGATTGCTCTGTCTGACCAAACGTGAAGACAGTAACTAACACTACATGGAGTTTAGAGCTATACACTAAAGCAGCACAGGATTTGAAAAATATAAAAGCGAAAATCCCAAGGCATCAGGACTAGTAATGATATAGGCTGGGATTCTTCCCTACTGGCAGCAAAGTGCACTGAAAACCAGATTCAACAGGGTATTTCAAGAGCACTCAACTTCAAAACAACAGCAGCAGAAGTGCAGGCTTGGGACGTTCTTCCCGTTTCCGTGGTGAGCCCTGCCCAGCCCCAGCCCTCTCCCAGGAGCAGGAGGGTGGCTGGGATTGCCCCTGGGCACAGGGAAGCTCTGCCCATCCTTATCACCACAGCACAAATGGGAGCCAGGGCTGGCCAGGTTAAAGTGCAGGCTGGCCTCCTTCCATGGCACTGCAACCCTCCCTGCTCGGCTGAACCGGGCACTCGGCCAACAACTTCCCCTTCAAAAGCAAGCAATGATGAAAGCCTCCAGCCCCTGGAGGGCTGAGTGCTTACAACTGCAGGAAAAAACATCCTTGTCAGAGAGACAGTTTGACAGGAGTCAAGTTAGGGACAAATCCTCTGGGCCCTTTCCATCTCATCCTGGTCTTTCTGACTTCAGCATCTGTCAGCAGGATATGCTCCCAGCTTTTGAAAGCCAGCAAAAGTCATGGACAGATCAATAATGAAATCCTGGGTAGGACAGAAAATTCTCTTCACTCATGAAAAACTGTTCTTTATTTCAAGTGTTTAATCTACTAAAGCAGTGCCCTTCCCAAACACACACAAAATACTGGTGGATTTATCAACACACTCTCTGTAACTTCAGGTCCAATAATGAAAAAATTATGACATGTTTAAGAGTTGTAACAAATACATTTTTCAGTATGTGTGTGAACTCTGATTTCACTCATACACAGCCATTAACCTCACATCTCACACACATAAATGAAGAAGACATAAATGAAAACCTACTATACACAGGCACTGAAACAAAAAAGTGTTTTGGAGCATGTCCTTTATCTGGTCAAAAAGTAACCAAGTAGTAAATACTTTTATGACAATTTACCACAGCAAAAGTGACTTGGCAGAGATCAAACTCCTCAAATTCATGATCTGCTGCTGCTGTTACTTTACTCGTTTCTCCACTAACACAACTTTGATGGAGTAACAGAGGTGAAGCAGCCCAAACACTTTCTGACACAAGGATTTTCCTGGGAGGTGCAGCACCACAGACCCCAGAGCATCCTTGGGAACACAGATGTTGTGCTCCTCTGCTGTGACATGGATCTGTAATAGGCCATCTATTTCCTGCTCAGTGTTCAGGTACAAGTCTGTCTTAGAAATTAAGGTGTGGGGATTAACTAAAATATATACTTTCTGCTTTGTTCATTTTTCTCTGCTACTTGGAGGCTGTTTGAGGTGAATTGACCCAAGGCAGACTCCTCTGTCAGTGTTTGTCTGGGTGCTGGTCCTGTTCTGGGAAGCAGATCCATCCTACACTCCAGGCTTTCCTAAGCTGTGCACACACAGGGAGAGCCCAGGATGAAGGACCTACAGGAGCACATGGTGCCATCCTCCTGCACACAAGTGTCCCCTCTGATGTACACCCTGCCCTGTTTGCCACCCATGAGGCAAATTAGTTGGCAATTAAACAAATATTTATCCTCCTTCAGCTCTCAAAATCAATATATATTTGGCATTCCTCTCTAGAGCTGAGAAATCCCACCGGGAATATCATGCTTGCTTTAGACACAGACTGAGCTAAGGTTTCATTTTCAATCACTGCTAAAGAACTGAGTGTGGATTGCAGTGCAATTAGAAGGGAACTGATCCTGTCCCCAGCTCAGTGGTGCATTGGCTGCTGTTTGATCCATGCCTCATGGAAGCTGGACACTCTGCATGTGGCAAAACATGACTGATGGGGAGAGGCAGCAGCAAGAGCTGCTCTGACACTGCTGGCACGTGTGAGAAATCCTGCTTTTACTTGGATGGAGTCACCAGACTCTGCAGTGAAAAAAGTTGAAAAGTGCAAAATCCATTGTGCATCCACAAATGGAAATAATTTCAGGGAAACTAAGGATGATAGAGGACAAGAAGCAAAGACTGCACTCATTGGTATGGGCACACAACACTGTATTTTTCAGCAAAGCAGCTCTTTGACACTTTTTCAGCTGAGACCATGCCTCTCACCCAAGCAAAAAGTAACCACTGAGCCCTGACTCATGAACATGACAAAGAACTCACTCCACCACTGCTGGTTCATAGATTCTGGAGTTGTCTCTCCTTGAGAGAGATGCAGGCTATGAACACAGATGCCAAGGCCTCATGGCTGTGCCCTCCTGCTCTGGGTACTCTGAGTGCTGTTTTGTCCAATTCTGTTTCCAAGGAAGGTCATTTCAGAGCCTTCTCTTGGCAAGTGCCTGATTAATCTCTTTGACAGACACTGAACTGTAACCCTGCCTCAATCCCAGGATTTTATTTCATATGGTAACTGTGACAGGATGAATGGAAGGAAGATGCTCCCAGTTAAGCAAACAAATTGAAGAGGCCAAATATAGAACTTCAATTCTCACTAGGAACTTCCCCTTTCTTCTTTTTTTTTTTCCCTCACCGAGTTTTAAGAAAAATCTTGGGCATCAGAGCTACTTTTCAGTTTTCCTTTGTTGCATTTTTAAAAAAATGCCTTAGTCAGGAAAAGCATATTTGATGACTCTAATTGCTATTCCTGTTTGCTAGACATGGTGTGTGGCCCATGCTGGAACCACAAACAGCTTCTGGGAAGGCAGCTACTGAGGAATGCCTCATCTGGGATTCCACAGCTGCCAGAGGCTGTCCTTGCTCCCAAATGCTGCATCAGCCTCCTCACAGTCAATTTATAATGACATAAATGACCTAAGGTTTCCTCATGTCAGTGTTCAACTTCACACACGCTCAACCATCTCATGACAAATGTACCTTTCCAGAAATAATTTGTAATTTGTATTCCCACCATTCCTTAAGCATTCTAAGTAAGAAGTTGATAATTTTACTTAACTGTGCTGATGTTACGTGCCTTATGTAGATCCCACTACTATACTAGAACCATAAAATATTTGAAAAGAGCTCCAAGAATCTAAATGAAGAATTTCAGGCAATATTTAAATAGAAGTACTTTTAGGCTTGTAAACAACATTTAAACACTGAGAATTACAGCTCTTGCACAGGCATACAAAATCTAATTTATGGCTAAAAATGGTTTCTAATAATGGACAGTAGCTTCTTTAGGGCTACTTTCCTAAAGGGCAACTAGAATTTGTGAATTATATTACCTAAAAATGGTTCATAAATTTGGGTGGAAAAGTTTCCCATGTACTGCTTGTGTGATAACACTGAGCAATGACTGATACTGTTGCTCTTAGGAATATTCCAATGTTCATTGAAAGAAGTCATGTTTACCTTATCAAGCATAAGAAAGCCGCTTTGCAAGAGACTTTGGAAGATACAGAGATGTTTCTGGTCCAGAAAAATGCATTGTGGCATCCAAACAGCTTTTTACCAACAAGAGAAAGTGACTTCAGAGCTGCAGATGTTCCCAGTGGCTGTAAGTGCTGGTGTGAGCAGCAGTGAGAGCTCTGCTCCCAGCATACAACTTAGGAGGTAACGCTTCCCACAGCCTGCTCACCTTGGCTGTGACAGCTAAAACCTCTGGGCACCCTGACAGATGTGTAGAAAGAGGACAGTGGGGAAGGTGCTAAAAACAGGAAAGCTTTATTTCTAAAAGCAGAGCCTCCATCCAAACAAAGCAGCCCCCGGGAGATCCTTACCGGAGGTCCAGGCCAGCCTCTTTCCACAGAACGTCCATCAGGCGCAGAATCTGGAGTGTCAACATGTCCTGTCGGAGATCTGCAACCAAAGGGGACACCACTGCTTCAGCTCCTCACAAACTTCCTCAGGTTTCCAAGGCCTTTAGAAAAAGGGATCTAAAAATACACTCCCCAGCTTAAGGGTTAAAGTGATATTAATCTTAATTACATCGTCCTGACTGGCAGTGTCTGTGCTTTGAAACTCAGTCAGAAGATGCTTAATTTGTTTACTGATGTCAGAGTAATCCACATTTACATTATGGCAATACAGAATAATACAGCTCAAGTGCAAACATGCCAATGAAGAAGGAAAAGGAAAAATTGAAAGTTTCTAGCATTGCTTACCATCACCGTTTTTAAAGATGATCCCTACAAGATCTCCTCCAAACATTTTGTTGTTGTACACGATCCAGAGAGGCTTCATTTTAGAATCCATGTATCTACACTTCTCAACACTAGAAGAAACACGACCGAAGTTTTAGTCAAATAGGAATAACTCACCTGAAAAAATCTGAACATTCAAATGCTGAGAACATAAGAGAATATGTAGACTTCCAGTCTGGAGGTACTTAAATGCTCCCTTCAGCTTTCATTCTGCTGCTATGCCACGAGCACTCACCAAGCTATGAACGCATTTGTTACATGTGCAGCTTATTTGATACTGACTGGTGAATGTATCTCTACTGCTTAAATCAAGCACCATCATTTTCAGAGAAAATTGTTCTCTTTATATCCTTTCTCATCAATTTTTAGACTTTATATTTAAGTGCTGTGAAAAGTTTTAGTGGCCTTTGTGCTTATGGCAAAAAACAGAAACTAGAAATGTAGTCAAATTCACTTTTAGGCTTACATTTAAATACATTTAGCCATGGTAATGCATTGACTAAGACTGTATTAAGTTTCATGATGGATCACAAAAATCTTCTCATTTAACTGGTATCTTGACTTCAGAAGATGCCCAGCACAGCTTCTGTCACTATAGGAGAAGTTTCCTGTTGGCAGCACGTGCTGAACAATGCAGCCAGAGGAAATTCAGACACAAATGTGTTCCTGCTCTACTGTTTCCACATAAAGCTACAGGGAAATTGTGCTCATTCTTTACTTACTGCAGTTCTGAGAGTATAACAGAAGGATTCAGAGGAGACTGGAGGTCAGAAAGTGCTTCCCTGTAAGCATTTTGTTTCAAACACGTATGCATTGCATCTTTGCCTTTTGCTTTGCTTTGCTTCATGGCATTCAGCTTAATTAGACTATTTAAAGTCTTCATTTTATTGAGGGCTTCCACCTGGAAGAGATTTTTTATCATTTAGTTATTGCTCTTATTTGAGATGTAACAATGCGAAATTCCATTTCACAACAAAATCAAGTATTAAATAATTCTACAACTTTTTAAAACTGGAAATAGCGGATGGAAATGAAGTTGCTCATGTTTCAGAAATACCATTTTTGTAATTAACAGAGACACTGATGAGATGAAAGCTCCTAAGCTTTGAGTCACTTTCAAAAGCATGATTTAACATTCCCAAAAAAACGAATGAGGCATTTTAATACATGACACATTAACACAAATTCCATCTTCAAAGTACAGTTTTTTGTTCCCTATTTCAACAAAGCACATAACATAGGTGCCCCTAGGCATACTGAAGCAACAGAAATACTGATGATTTCATACTCTAACAAACTGAGACATTACTCAAGATGAGCTGTGGATGCAGATTCTTCATTGTTCTCGTTAAGTTGCATCCAACAAGGCACAGCCATGTGACCACTTGCAGGCAATTTTTACAGAGCAAAGCCTCAAATGTGTGTCATTAAAATCCTACTGAAGTCAGGCAGAACACAAAAGCTTTAATTGGCTAAAGTGTTTGAAATCATAGCATCTCAACTAAGCACAGTTTTTACCTTAGGAATCTGTAAAAAGTCAAGGCAATTATTTGCAACAACACAGGTGGGTTTAACACCTTTTCCCTCTTCTGTTTTGCAAAGTTTTTTACTGTTCCAAACTCTCTAAGGAAACTGGTGATGTAAATGTGTAACACTGACAGAGGAAAGCCCTTTGGCAAACCTAGATAATACATACAGCAAATACAACTTCTACATCTAAGCAACTTTTTGACCAAACAGTCCTTCTAACAATCAGCTGTGTTTGCACCAGTGAGGTGCTGGGCAGTACACACAGATTCTCTAGCAAACAACAGCAATGCAACAATTATGAAAGCTCTTTTCTATACAAGGAAGCTTCAGCCTGACTTACAAGGTGCTGAGTCAAAACTCACCCCTCCCACAGCCTGAACCCTGCCAGGCAGGATGCTGTGGAAATTGTATGGAGTTTGATTATAAAACTGGGCAGTGGAGAGCTGCCAGGTCAGCCATCTGTCAAAACCAAAAGTGCTCTGCTTTTCCACTATTCTAGGAGCTGTACAAACATCAGTGACAAGGGAACAAAATGGAACCTGTGTTGTACAAACAGGAACTTTTTGAAGTATTTCTACTTTGAATTTCTTCCGTGTTTGCACAGTTGGGAATTTTTTTGCCCCTTCTTTGATTGTACTGACATTTGCTTCCTGTAAAGTGCACAAAAACTTTACTGACCTTATGTCTATTGCTTAAAGCATTTCACCACCTACTCTTTTCATGATTTTGACAATGCTAACGAGCACACATGGAAGAGATGGTCTTTTCCACGTCCTGTGAGCTGCAGCAATAAAGAGCACAACAGAACATCCCTGTTCCATGTGCTCCCAAAGCACAGCTTCAATGCAGACAAACACCACCATCAGTTACTCATCCACTGAGTCAGTCCCTGAGGCCTGATAGAGTAAATGCTTTAACTCCAAAGAGAGACCATTTTTCAAATATTTTTAAGATCACAATCTAAATTAACTCACTAAAACCGCATTAGAGACTTCAAACGTGATTTGTGAGTATCTCTTAATGATCTGCTGATACAATTATTAGTGCTTTCAAAAGCAAACCTCTTGTGATTATTAGGGTATTTAAAAGCAAATATATCTCTCTTTTGTTCTCTTTGTGTGTGTGTAAATGACAGACCTATATTAACACTAAAATGAGTATTGGGGTGATTTGCAACACCTTTTAACAAAAACCAAAGCTGCAGGAAGTAGTCCTGGAGCAGTCTAGGTAAAATTTAGAACAAACTAAGCTTACAAGGAGGAAAACTTGAAATGCACAGAAGCCTTTCTCTAGTTAATCCAGAGAGTCTCTGTTGTGTCCAGAACACACAGACAGTGCTGAAGGTCTTAAGTCCTACAGGTCTTAAAGCACTGTAAAACCAGTCCCCTGAGGCCCCACAGCCCTGGCTACCTTCTGTGCCATGGAGGCTGCTCCATCACTCAGCCCTTTTAATTCCCTGTGTCACTCATGCCTCCTTCTCTTCCACACTGCCCAACTTTGTGAAGGCAGCCAATATCCCCTCCCAGGAGCAATGGAGTAAGCATGGGAGTTCCAGGCTGGGACAGGTCAGGATGACAGCAAAGGGAAGTCCCTACCTGTTTAGCCAGCACCTTCATATGAGCCACGCTGCCCCTGCAATAAGCCTCCAGTATCAAACCAAACTGCACCGACACAGCGGGGATGTGAACCTCCGACCTGCAAGAGGAAAAGCTGCTCATCAGAACACAGCATTGGCACAACTGCATCCTTCCAGCCCTTCAAAAACCCAAAACAAACACAAAAAACCCCAGAACAAACATTAAAACACCTCATGGTCACATTGAATGTTAAAACACCTCATGGTCACGTAGCTGAAACAAAAAGCCAGACTTCTTAGGAAATTCCAGAACCCCTCTGTGCTGGAGATGATGAGGACAGGCCAGTTTGGATACAGGATCTTTGTTTCAAGGCCCAGCAGTGCTCTGGGGGCAGCAGTGGTTCATGGCAAGAGGTGGTGACTGAATACCTGCTTTAGGACCTCTTTTATTCAGAGCAGTACTGAGAAGTCACTGAAGGGCTGACTTTAAGCCACACATTCTCCAGCCTTTGTAAGGGAGAAGCCCAATTTGCCTGAAGGAGAACACTTTGCAACAAACCACTGAACTTTGTATCATCACTAAATATCCTCCAAAACATTTTGATGTGACACTTGCTCTTTTTAGCTAGAAATATCAATTGTGTTCTAAAGACAAAATCAACCTATCCAACCTATTCCTGTCCATTCTGCAAGGCTTCTGCCATTCATGAAACTGCTCATCAAAAGTAGCAGGAACACACAGAACAACTTTAATTTTCTGTTAGACTTGTAACAATAATTTTTCCTTACTGTGAGGTACAAATAATGTGCTTTTACTGCACCCACAGCCAAAACAAACACATGGGGTATTTACAAACCTAACTCATCAGGTAGTCAGAGCTGAATGCAGTTTGGAATACTTTCATCCAATGGTAGATTACAGACCACTCCAATTTATTTTTAATGAGAGGTCTGATCTATAGATGCCAAAGACAAAGGAACAAAGACGAGTTGTGGGGCACTATGATAATGGCTCATTTAAAAAAATCCTCAAGAAATCACATCTCAAAGTCCAACCAGGCTCAAGTTTCAGAAAGATGAAAGGAAAATCTCCTACCTCAGGTGCCAGAACAACATCTGTCCTATTCTCCTATTGCCGAGTGCTCTTTCCAGGAGAAACCTGGAGAGTGCACAATCCAGAAAAGGCTCATACTTCAGGACTTGCACAAGTTGGAGAAGATACTGAGAGAGCTCTTCATCACTAGAATGAGGTACATAAAAGCAATTAGAGTGTAGCTAGATTAGTGATACTCCAGAAATTCAGGTGCTGTGACAAACCCAACAGTGAACAGATTTGGTGCAATACCAAGAGTGTCTCCCAATTTTTCCATCACACAGAGAAAGACAACACACAACTTAGTGCAACTTCCATATGGAAGTAATTTCAGATGCATTCTTAGGATAGCCCAGCAGCCAAATTCCTTGTTTAGATTTAAAAGAAGTCAAAATAATTAATTTTTTTTTTTACCCCAAGAGTCTATCCTTGACCATTAAAAATTAATCACTAAACTATTCACCATAAAGAATTCAGAATTCAAGGACAGGAAATGTGCAGTAATGATAGTGTTACACAAGTCTTGCCCTAGGTTACAGCAGAGAGCAAACAAAATGCAATAAGGGAAGAACTGCAGAGAATGAAGGCTCCTGTGAATCAAAACCAAATCATTAATCCTCTCATTTATTATATGCTGCAGTTCACATTCCTATTAAATGGCACAGCCAGAGTGGAGGTGGCTGGGTGCCAGGTGTTACAGTATCTGACTCCAGGAATATTTCTCCCTTTGTTATTAAAACATTTCTCTCAGTTTCTTGCTCTCAAGGGATGAACACCCAGTCCTCTCTGGGACAAAGGTGCATTCGTGTTCTTCTTGCAACATGGAAAATAATCATCATTTCCTACAAAGTGTCAGAATAAGGTGGTTTTACTTAGCTGTCAGTGAGCCTATTCTGAAATCAGACTGCTTTATCTAGCCGCCTATTCATGGCAGGCAGTGTGTTCAGCTCTTTCCTCTTGGGCTTGTTTTATGCTTTGAGCAAACAGATGAAGTCTGGCACCCCAGAAACCCTCACCTACCTCATCTGCCTCAAACACCCCACGGCATATTCCCTGACGTACTGGTCGGGGTAATTGAAATCCAGCAGCTCCAAAGCCTCCCTGGGCAGCAGCTTGGGCCAGATCTGCAGGAGGGCCTGAAGCTGTTCCAAAAACAAAGTGACAGGTAAGGACACAGGTGGGACTCACTGCTCCTGAAGGCACTCAAATGAACAGAAGATGGTGACCAGCTGCCATGGGGGAGGGTGGGGGAGTAGAAAGGAGAGAAATAATTTGGGATAACTGGGCCCACTTCTGATCAAGTTTCTCACTCCTCAAAATGATGCAATTATTTTTAGTCTGAAAAACCTATTTCTTCACACACAGACACAATGCATGGTAGGTAAAAATTAGGTAACACCAGATTCGTATGGTTTAAAAACAGACATTCAATAAAAATAAGATGTTTTGTAAGTGCTCTCATAAATATATAACCATTTATGATAAAAGTGAAAGATTTCTACTAAGGATAAAAAAGAAGGTTTTTGTTGAGAGAGAGCTTTCTTTACCAAAAATATTTGTCCACCTCAACTGATGGAGCCTTTTTGCAAATTCATTGTGAATAGTAATGAGCTTAAATTGAAAAAAAAATAGTTAGGTTAGATATTAAAAATAATGTGTTGGAAAAAAATTACAGAATAAATTGATGCATAAATTTGGACTACCAAAAAGAGCAACATGTATGGAGTTGTATTACTGAAACACTGTACTATAAATATAAATAAATACTTTAAGGTACATTAATATAAATACATATTAGTATAAGTGCAGTGTGTCAACAGCACAGGACGTTTCTGTAAGAACAAGTCATGACAATAATACCCTTCCCACAAATTAGATAACACAGGTTATTTCATATTTCAATAGCAACTTATAAAATCTGAATATTTAAGAAGATCTTGTTTTTGTGCTGATTTCATAATGACTCTACAGCAGTGAAAAGCCTTTATGTCTGCTCTGTGACACACCAACTCCTGCCTCCAGCTCCAGTACAACAAAGATGAGTTCACATTCTCAGCCCACCTTCAACAGGCATGTTCACAACACCATCTGTTCACCTTGGGGACAGGTTCTGAATTGAGGCAGCATTTTTGTGAAATTCAGAAGGCAAGAAATGGGCTTGAACCACAGCACAGAGCCAGGACTGTGCTGCACCTCCAGAAGTGGAGGAAAGGATCAGCTAAACTGTTTCCATGGGCAAATACAGGCAAATACACAGGCACCGTTTGTAATTATGTAAAGTAAAACTAGTTCTGTTTTTAACACAGATGTTACATTCCCACAGAAAAATGCACTCAAAAATATACTCCAAAATCTACTGACCCATGCCAGTTCCTGATGCCAAGGACTGCAGCCACCAACATTTCCAAAGCAGGAACACTGGCACTGAAATTCTGCAGGAAATTCTAACCCTGATCGTATATTTAATACACAAAGCACACACTGCAAATGCAAACAGCAGCTCTGCTTGTCAGACAGTCACAGACTCCAAAACAAAACTATCAGAACTTCTACACAATCTATTGTAAATCAGGTGCAGAAGCAGCAAAAATATAGAGTTTTTTTTCACACTGAATGATTGAAATTGAGAACCTGAAACAGGCTGAAAAGATGAGCTCAGGTGGCCCCACATGCCTCATACATCAGGCAGTGAAAGTCATGGTCTGCAGCATGAACATTTACTGGGAAGATGATTTGAAAAAACAGAGTTCCTCTCTTTGCTGAAATCATTGCACAGTGAGAATGAACAATGCAATGTTTCAGAGAAAACTCAAATTTCGCCTTGGTGTGTCAATATTTTCTTCTATAAACAAATAACCACAATTTCTTCCCTAACAAAACTATATGAGACACTACAATTAAGCACAGGCCAGTATTTTTGTTCCAGTTATTCCAAGTATTTCAGTTGTCCTTTCTCTACTTTCAGTAATGATGGCATCACTTCCATGAAAGCAAGTGAGATTTTTTAAAATTTTCTTTTAATTTTTTGTTCTGTTTTAATTCTGCTTTGAGAAGAAACACTGCCTGTGAATTCTCCTAACAATTTCTGCCACCCTTCTACTCTGCTATGCAGGGAGGTTAAGGCAGCAGTAAGGGCAATTCCTTCTGTACTAAATACTACTAAAATCCTGTAAATCCAACGAGGGCTTGGTAAATAATGGTAAATAATTCAGGAAAGCTGCTTGAATGCACTGGACATAACTTCATGGACCACTGAAGGAACAAATTAAAGACAAGTCTACAATCAAATATGAGAGTCCATTTCTAAAAGAGTCTTAGTATTTTTAAGCTGCATTAATAAAAACAGGATTATAGTTTTTAAATCCATTTGCTTACAAACAGCTGGTATTTGATTGTTTTTTCTTATAAACAGCTGATGTTTGATTGCTTCCTTGGGTTTTGGTTTTTTGTTGTATTGTGTTTGGGGTTTTTTAAACTTCTTGCTTGAAGTGTCAAGACTTTTACTGAAATACATCTAGAAATTGACATTAAAACAACTTTTGGTACAACAGTGTGCACATTGTAGCAGACAACTACAGCTAGTACAGCAAATATTTAATTTTAATGGTAAGTAAATTATGAATCCTGGTAATTTTGGAATTTCTAAAATTCATGAGGTTGTCTTGCCTCACCTGAAAAGGTAAATCATTAGGAGTACTGACATGTCTATGTACTACAGAAATATTCAGCATGTTTAAGGTAAGATCTCATTTTTCAGAGACTCTCCACACTGCCAAAAACAATATTATGATATAAACTGCACTATTGTCTACAGATAAGCAAACATAAATACTATATTCCTTCCAGAAAGTACACAGTAACAAGACAACAACATATTTTCAGCCATCTGTGAAAAAGGTTTATGAATATGTAATATTTAATGTTTCCAAATGTAAAGAACTTTAAGCTGTCAGCTAATATCCATACTCCAAATAACTTCTCCAAAACTGCCACCAAGGGCCATATTTCAAAGCCCCAGCACCCAGAATGTCTTTTCCTTCACATATTTTAAGGAGCAAACAACTGTGTGTTTTTGCTTGTATTTCTACAGTTTTGATTTCTAGATAACTTTTAATAATAAACAATAAATTCAGAAGCAATGGAACTACTAAGGAACAGGATTCTTGCACACAGAAGGACAGAAGTAGGTGCTCCATTTTGTTAGTGTAGTGTCCGTGGCACAGACAAGCAGCTGGGATGAAAATCCATCTGTTTGGAGAAGTTCACAGAACACATACACCTAGCTGGTAGGAAGGATGTGGCAGAAAATTAACTCTCTGCTGGAGCAAACTAAGATACTGACTGAATAAACACTAAAATCATACAATGGATAGACAGAAGATGGATTTCCATGGAGTGGCTGCCTTTTCTTCCAAGAACATGTGGCTTGTAACAGATGAAGGCCAGAATTCCAAGGTGCAATAGAATTTTATACCATCAGCCATAACCCATCACAGCAAATGCTCTTTAGCTCTAAGTTTATAAAAAAATCAAAAAAGGTTGTTGAAAATATTTAAAATGAGGCTCAGGGAAAGACATAAACATTATCTCAATGTAGTGGCCTGCAAGAAGAAGCTGAGCATCACTTATATGTGAATTCTGTCAGGAAGACCAGAACAATGCCTGGCTCCACCCCTTGGAAGGAATGCTGTGCTTGATAACTTTGGCCAGACTTCTCAGTTTGGCCCAAACTTCTCTATACACAATCTCACTAGAACATTCCAGTACCAATTCAGAAACCTGTGATTTTATTACTTTTAAAATAAGTCTACCAAGCAGGGATGGTCATACTATGAGCTCATATAATTTTTCCTATATTAATGTTCAACCCATTCCCAAAAAATGTCCCAAGACCTGGATTCTTTTTGGGTAAATACAGCAGCAAAAGGCAGCTACACCAGCTTCTTTACAGTGTAGTGAAATAACCTTGAACATCTGTACAGCAAACAATTTTACTGAAAATGCACCTTGTATCACAGCACCAGCCTCACATCATTAAATGTTAGAGAGACTCTATTTGGTCAAAAAGACAGGATGAGAATGATGTATTTTATAGCACTGGTCTCACATCTCTTAGAAAAACAACCTGTCTGCCTCAGTGAGGTTTAATTACCCAGTCTGAGATGTGTATTTTATAGTATTTGAGCAGCTTAATAATTTTCAGAAGAAGTTTTATTTCAGATCTTGATTTACATGTTTTTTTTTAGAATGGCCTTATAAAAAAGCATTCTTGGTGTAAGGGTGGTCAAGCACTTTGTTGCCCAGAGCCTGTGGAATCTCCACTGGTGGAGATGCTCCCAACTCAGCTGGACACAGCCCAGCGTGGGCTGACCCTGCTGGAGCAAGGGGCTGCACTGGATGAGTTTGTGAAATTCTTGCTTTTAACATCAAATTTGAGCACAAGGTTTTAACATTAGTCTGTATAAATATCCACTGTGCTCTTCTCATCATTCCAAGGACCTCTGAAATGCATTTTGGTTTTGGCTTGTGCGGTTTTTTTGAGAGAATAAGTTCTTCTTTCCACGTCCAGGCTGCAGAAGTCAGACACTGAACTCCAGCTTGCACAACATCACCATATCAAACTGGCTACATTTGGGAAAAAATTCCTGTTTACTGATGATTTAATTGAAGCTTTTCCCCCCACCATCATTGTCTTTTCCCTTACCTGAGCAACATCTTCAAGTTTGTTCCACTTTAAAGAGAGCAGCAGTTTTGGCAACGATTGTGGGAAATTTTCACGACAGTCATATCGCAAAGTCCAAATGAGATCCATTTCATTTTCACAAAGCTGAGATAAAGGATCTCTTTCCATTATATCTTTTAGCACAACATAAAACTTCTTACCACCTCGACCCTAGGAAATGAGATGTAGAATGTTGTGATAAATTCAGTAAGATGCTGGTATTCTGCTCAAACACCAGCAACCCCAGAGCAGAAAGAACACCAGATAAAAACTCATGAAACACAGGGAAATGATCACTGTGCCTTTCTTCCAGATTCCTTACTGTAGGCACTGTAAGTAATAGATTCCAAATCCAGTACGCAGAACTTTCTGAAAAAATAGCTCAACTTTAGAGTTAAGGACACTAGATGGCAATATTTGAATATTTGTTTTCCAACTCCAATATAGGGCACTTTAGGATGCATATACTTTCTTCTTCTATTTTTCAAATGAGTAAATTTAGATACACGAATAATTATTTCTTTTCCTTAGAAACAAAAAAATACTTTTGCAACAATCAAAAGAAAATGCAGTTGCCAAGTAGACAGACACTTATTTTGGTCTTCTAGTCCTAAATTGTTTTCCAAATCTAATGTAAATCTTAGCTGTCTTCCAAATCCAGAGTATGTAAAAAATCCAGATTAAAAATAAATTCCAAAATCTAGAGTATGTTTGACAAAATATAGACAAGTCCAAAATATATTGGAAAAAGCAGATATATATCTGAATATTAAAGCAGTTCATCAAAGTGAATTATAGAAGACTGAGCCATTAGAATTGCAGTTTGAGGAGTTGACTTATTTCTAGATTGATGCAGAAGATAAGGACCAAAAAACCCCAGAAAATTAATTTTAAAATAGTCTTTAGATGATGCTCACCGCCATTGCAGCATTGTCACTGTTTCTTGCAATCTCAGCTGCCTTTTCAAGTATCTGCAAGAAATTGGTTTTAAATACATTAGAACTAGCCCAAAATGTGACTGCATTGCTAGAATAAGCATTACAGAAATTAAGGATATAAGAAACATTTCTATCTTTAGGCAGTTTTGTATATCCAGGGGTATAATACAGACTTGTGTGCAGTGTCCCTTTTCTCATCTGCAGGACATGGGAGATCAGGAACAGCAGTGCTCATGATGACCTCAATTATTTCCTTTTTCATCACTCCTGGACTAAATTAAACAACCTTCCTGATGACATCTTGCTTTCTGTTTCTGCATTTCCTCCTTATTTTCCACCACAGCAAACCAGTTCCTCAACTCTAAGCTACCCTTTGCTTTCTCACCCCTACTTGTGCAGTTTCCAAGGGTGCTGTTTCCATGCCCATGGGTCCATGTTCCTAGCCCTCAATCCCAGTAAGAATCCACAAGCCCAGACTGACTGTATGGTCTC
The DNA here is from genome assembly GCA_013389925.1 of Aegithalos caudatus. Taxonomy (NCBI): domain Eukaryota; kingdom Metazoa; phylum Chordata; class Aves; order Passeriformes; family Aegithalidae; genus Aegithalos; species Aegithalos caudatus. The sequence continues at coordinate 267,266 of WEIU01015011.1, forward strand.
AATCAGTGTGTCCAAGTACTTCTCCAGATCTTGGATCTCCCCTCCTTTTTTGTTTTCCTTTTGCACATTTTACTTGGTTTTTGAAGTTCACACAATAACCCATAAGGGAGAATTAAGTCTAGAAGTAAGTGCAGTTCTTCAATGTGCATTCTGCAGGTTACTGCAACCAAGCCAGGTGTTACAATGCTGAACAGGCCAGGTATATCTATCCCACAATGTCAGCTGCTTTGAGGAACAAATCATAAAATAAAATCTTGACAAAGAAAAAAGTCTAAGGAACTCCAGCATCTCCTTTTCTTGAGAGCTTTCCCATTACCCAGGAATACAACAGCACCCCCAGGTTCAGCAAGACTTGTGTTGTCTTTACTCAGACAACATGAGAAACAACAAAAGACTGCAATAATCAGAGCATAAATACCCAGCAGCAAAAATCCTTAGAAAGGCATCCTTACTTGTTTTATTTCTTTTCTTTGTATGAAACTCTCATTAAATACCATGTATTACATCTGCTACTTGGTTACAAAGCTTATTTACATACTGTGTGTGAAAACATGCATAAACAAAACCACAGTGTCCTAATTCTACGTTTGATTCTTGCCTCCCCGTGCTTTGCAGAGTTACTCTGTTTGCAAAATAAACTTTCAAAGTCTTTGCAAGTCCAGCTTTGTTTGAGTGAACCCCGAGCCCCACAGTGTGCCTGCAGCACTGGCCATGGACAAACCCCACACATGGCTCCTGCCTCAGACAAGTTTCTTATCCCTGGTCCAGGCACTTGTGCTCCCTCAGCCCCAAAGAGCTCCTCATTGTGCAAGCAGGCTGACAATGTGATCGAAAAGATTCATCTATTTTTGCACGTTACGTTGCTCAAAACAAAAATCTGGCATCTCATTCTTTGTTTTCTTGGCAGAAACAAACAACAACACTGGGAAAATAAGAAGCAGCCGTAGAGCAAGCAAGTCTCAGCTGGAGCATTGTGAGAGACAGATCCTAGGCTGATGTAATTCCAGCAGCTGCAATGTCACTCCTCATTCAACAGAACCTTCACCAAGAGAACCTTTAGGAGACTGCATTGAATGGAGCTGAAAGTTACAAGGGGTGGAGACCATCAGACCCCACCTTCACATCACTACAGTCTCTGTCTCACCCAATAAAATCTGCATTCAGCCCAGGGTTTTAACTTCCTGAGAACTTGGTATTGCAGGGACAATGAAAAGAAACACCAGAGCCAGAAAAAATACGTGATTACTAAAGAGACATACTTTTACTTAGCCTGTCTGCAATATGTACATCAATTTATTTAGGTTTTTTTAGAAATTAAATACATGTAAATGCAATGAGCAAAAAAACTTAAAGCATGACAAATAAAGCAATACCAAAACTGGATAAAATATGTCCACTATGAAGTGTTATCTGGTCAGCCATAAATAAGGCAGCAATTGGTTAGTACTGGTTTAGCTCTTACTGCATTTTCAATGCTGTTTGAATTAAAAAAAAAAAA
>WEIU01015011.1:268786-312278 GCA_013389925.1 Aegithalos caudatus
AAAAAAAAAAGTACCGTGCTGACAAGCAGGGGGAAACACTATCAATCCAAACTGAAACAAAAGAAACATTATCTTGTTACTTTGTTTCATTTTTGTGAACTTAAATCCCAAATCTGCTTTGAACAAGATGATAAAATTTGGTAACTTCACTCTTTCTGTTCATACTCCAAAAAGGTGCAAAATCCTCCAAAAAAAGCAACAAAAAACCCCCCACAACAACAAAAACAACAAAAAAACCCCCCACATTCACAAAACAAACAAACCAACCCCAAAAAAGGGCAATTTCTCTAGGTTGCCATTGATTTTCCCAAACCAAAATTCAGACTAATGTGTATATGAGTTAACCCTTACTTTTATAATGTATGATTAGCAGTTTATTTTAAGACTTTGCATTACTTAGTTCCAGGTCTCAGCTTTTTTTGCTAGTTTCTGAACAACTTTCCATCTATCCTTCACACTACAGAAATAACCACATGTATTCCAAATATACACTTCCCTTTCTAGAGAGATTCTTATCTTCATCTGTAGAAAACTGCAGGGCCACTTAGATGGATTTAGCCCAAGAGCAGACCTTCAGAAATTCCTTTGCACACAGTATTAAGAGTCCATTATCCTTTAAAGGACTTGAGCTCATAGGGCAGTGTCCCAAAGAGTGGGTAACACACATTTGTACCAAGGAAGAAGAGATCTTTATAGATCACAGGCAAGCACAGCTTGAAGGTTTCCAGAACAGCAGATAAATTTAGCTTTTTGTAGGATCATTCATATGGGAAACTGATTTGCTTTTGACCTTCAAAAGACCATGTGCAGACCACTTTTAAAATTGTACATTTTCAAAATAGACTCTGGAGTCGAGCACTGCCACTCACGAGGTGCAAGTTCAACAAACTGCAATATGGTGACTAAAAGGCAGGAAAAGGGAATTCACTGCAAAAGGCAGTGCTGAAAGGAAAGGAGAAACAACTATTTCCACATAAGCATTCCTGACTGCTCTTTAGATCATCCCTTACCTTATCAAAGGGAGGGTAATTAATAGGCTGTTTGGAATATTCCTGAAATCGAATGTGCAAAGCTGTTGCGTTTTCAGTGTAAGGGTTGGTCTGGACGGTTCCCATGGGATTCAACATTTCTTCAAGTTCATCTGAAACACAGGCACAACAGTTCATATTACAGGCCAGGCATGCAGTAAGAAATCACTTCCCTATAAAATGGACAGAGCACATTTTACTGCACAGCACTTTCAGTGCAGTGCTCTGTATTTCCAGCATAAACTGCCTCCTGCATTCCCAAATGTTGGATTAGCACCCCACGAGAAACTGATTTCCTTAAGTACATGTAAGAGTCCATGGAAGCTGAGCTATCCCTACACTGAAACAAATCCCAGTGAGATCTGCAGCTTCTGCAAGCAGCACACAGCCTCTGGATCAAATGGAGAGCAGAGCTCCAGGCCAGCCAGGCTGGGACAGGGCTCCTCGGGGGGGATCAAGAGTGACAAGGAGGCTCCAGACAATCCCACTAATTGCTCTCAGTACCAGGCAACAAGACAAAATTCTAATTCACAATTTTTGCTGATGCAAATATTATCACTTACATTATAACTGATCTATTCAATTTGGGGTGCATGGCACAGGGACCAAATGAAACCTACACTGTACCTTAAAAGCAAGTAACAGCAGATATAAACATGCAACTATTTAATGTAGTTTTCCTTCCATAACAAATGAAACTTTTAGAACACTACTTCCAAGCAGGCTCTTGCTCTTCCTCTGTCCTGCTAAACAATACTTTCAGCAAAGAGATTAAGATGTTGTATATTTGTCCACATAAAAATTACAAGTAATAAAGAGATTATTGCAAGAGAACTGAACATGCATACAGTAAATATTCTGCTGCTGGATCCCACACTCTCCCACACTTCAAGTCCAAATCTGAAAAGCTGAGGTTTACCAGGAAATGATGACCAGCTGTGCAGTACCAGTTCTCCATTCCTCAAGTGTCCTTTATAATCAAACACCATGGTATTTACCCAGGCTACAGGATAATGCTGCCAAAGGAAAGAATATGGAAAGTTATATGGAAACGAGGATGCACACAGAAAACACTGCAATATACATAAAATTAAGAGGGTGGCTTGGGGTTTTTTTCAAATGGTGATACCTTTCAGAAAAGCAATTAATCACTGAGAAGTACCAAAAGTTTTCATACTGAGATGTGCAATTCTTAATATATATGCTCTTTTTAATACCATTTTTTTTTCCATTTTGCATTCTTGAGCAGTAAAGTAAGGACAAGGGAAGATTTCTGGATGCTCATTTTGATATAACTAGGAGGTCACCCAAGAAAAACAAATGAAATAATTACCACTTTTCCTGCTTTCCTAATGGTTTGGTATTTGGAAGGATTCATTGCCTTGGTGGACTTTTTAGTTTTCATCTTATCCATGACAGCATAAACAGCAAAGCAGAGCCTTGCCATCCTTGGCAGATCACAGACATTGATTTCAAACTCCAGCACTTCATTCCAAACGTGGTCACTCCTCCCAGATATTTCTGTGCTTACAACTGTTTTACAAAGGAGCTCTGTGCCATGGAAAAGACCAGCCCTAATATGAACCTACCATAAAGAAATGAGAGATTTTAAGCTTGTCACAGAACCTACAGAATTCAGCATAAAATAATAATAAAGAACATACATATGTATTTCATCAAACAACTAAGCAGAATAAAGAAGTTAAGACTAATTTTCTGAATACAAATTAAAATCTCCAGGTAGAACCAATCTGTGCTTCTAAACAAGAAATGTTTGGGGATTTTTTTCAGCTTAAGAAAAACCCCACTTTTTATTTCAACTATTTCTAAAAAAGTATAGAAGGAACACTGCTGACCCTAACACCAAGAGTCACCTGTAATAATAATGACAATATAGGTGATTTCCAGTGTTTGTTTTGTCTTTAGTACCCAGAAACCAACAAAACCAGGTAGCTTGAACAATGAAAATAGGAATCAGGAAAGGCAAAGGACAACTAGACAAAGAAGCTGGAGTTACATTTTTCTGTTTTTTCTTAGTTTTTCTTTCATTTCTACTTTTCTGTTCAATAACATATATACAACAAAACCTGCAGGGTGAAATGTGCCAACTTCTTTCAGGTGGCCTTCCAAAATACCAGTGTGAGAGACACAGAAAGAGAAATATGTAATCTTTTGGTCAACACCAAAAAGAAGTTCTCAATGTTAAATGTGTAAAAGTGGCCTGATGTTTCAGGTTCCCTCTGCTCCTGAATAACCTTCCCCACATTCCCTTTAAACTGTCATATTATTGCTGAGCACTGCAAGGGAAAGAGAGAAATATTAAATTTGATAGTGGTTTTGGGTAAAAAAATAATTCACCCCTCTAATTCTGTGACTTCTCATCCTGTTAATGTAAGGCATTGAATCCCAATTTTCTTCTTTTGAGTCTGACATGCCCCTTTTATGAATGAAATGGTGTGTACTGATGGGGTGCCCAAATACCAAGACAAAAGAAAAGCCATTTCCAGTGTCATGTATTTGGAAAATGGGGTGTTGGATTGCTGGGTGAGGTCACTTGTGCCCTAGGTGGGTGTCCCCAGCCCAACTCACATTGGGGCAGTGCTACCCAGCTGACAAATGTTTTGTTCCCCACTACAAACACTGCATTTGTGAGCCTTGGTGGTGGTTTCAGCAGAAATGGATGAATATTGGCTGATCCACAGCACAGTGGGGCTAAAAGAACAATGGCAGTGAATTAAACAGTCTTAGAATCAGGACTGGAAAACAAATACATTCTCAATAGTGACAATTTTGCAACACTGTAGACAGACAAGGCAGGGAAACATGCACAGGTTTGCAGGGTCACTGCATTTATTCTTGTTCTAGGTTACCCACAGGACTTTTAATTTTTCAGGAATAAAAAGCATTCAAAATACTAAATAACATTTAGATGGTACCCACAGGTGCCAATACAGAAGAACTGCCCGTTTTTCCTGTTTTTCTCAAGCTTGGAAAATACTTTGATTGTTTTTCCCTTAAAAGCATACTGAAATTAACCAAAAGTCACTTTTCTAAGCATGAAAAAAACCACCTTAGACACTCCTGATAGCTATGTTGCTTCCAGAATGCACTGGCTCTTTTATCTTTCCTTTTAAATACTTTAAAGAGCCCACAAAACAGCGTTAAGAACGTATTGGAACTAGCTAAATAATGGTTTAAACAAAGAAGAGGGAAATATCTGGTTCTGCAGCCATCCATTTCCACAATCACAGGGTCTCAGGTATTAAAATGTAACTATGGTTCATTTATTGGTAATGTCCAACTTCTTTTTGGTGTTGACCAAAATGTAGGATTGCTAATTTACAAGGAGGTTGTAAAAACAGTTTTGAATGAAAAAAAAAATGCATCAAATATCCTGAATAAAGCATGAGAACACCAAATATCAATGGTTAATTGGGTATCTTCCTTATCTACAGGAGTGGCTACACAATTTTCTGATTTCTAAACCAAATAAAGGAGTTTAATGTTGTTCTACCTCACATCAAGTGTTTAGTAAGACATTAAAGTAGCTGTGTAATAAATTTCCACGTGTTAACAACTTGTGGTCTGTACAGCAGTCAGTAGCCCAGCCATGTATATTTTTACAGGAAATGATATTCCAGCTTTCTTTCTTTGTGTTCCTCATGTGCAGAAAATAAAAGACAGATTGCAGAGAAGCACACAGTCCAAGTTCAGACATACAGAATATATTCAGGACTACAAAAATACCATGTTGCACTTTAAAACATTTAGTTTACTTTTGTCAGGTGTTTATGACAATCTATTCTAAATGAGCTCACTTCACACCACTGTCAGCACGTTAGAGACACCATGTTATAAAAAATCAAATACCAATGAACACTTATGTCATACTTCCACAGTGATTGCAATGTCCCAATGCACATATCCAAACTTCAGGCAATAAAGGAATATTTCAGCAATAAGGCCAGATTTTGACCAATGCTACCAATACAATTGGGAATACATAAAAATGCTGAAATCTGTATGATTTTGAGTTCATTTAGCATTGAAAACCATTAAAATGATGAACAGAATATCTTCTGATACCAGACACAGTTACTTACTTTGGCATTTTCTTCTGTATTTAGTTTAATACCCTTTACTAGAATAATCTTGAAAGGGTTGGAAATATCCCACACACTCTGAGAAGAGAAACAAAAACACAAGTTCATTCTTCACCACTGTAACATTGAGACCTAATTAGTAAGCTAAGCATTCTAAGCAAAAATATCAAATACAAAGCAAAAAATGCAATTAAAAACATAAACTTAAAAGCTTCAAGGATAAATTGGTTATCGTAGCTACAAGAGGAAACAAAGTAAAAACTCAGCTGGAAGAGAGCTGGGGGTGAGAACATACATCATGTTCACCACCCTGACAATTCTAAATTTATTGTTCTTTCTGAGTAACTGCAGAGTGAGTAACAGAGCAAAGAGCTGTGCACATTTCTGTTTCTGAGGTAAATCTCCCAACCAGCAGGAGGCTCTGAGTCCCCCCAGGTGACCTGCACTGGAACACAGCAGTCACAGCACAAACCCCAGCATTGGGATTTACATCCCACCACTCACTGCTCCCTTGGGCTGCCAGACACTCTCCCCACAAACTTACAGTTGTTGCTCTTGTTTTTTTTGGTGGCAGAGGAAGAGGAAGGTTGGAGGATTTTCTGTTTATGGCAGCTTCTATGGCAATCATCTCCTGCTCACACATCTTCTTTATGGTGCAGCACTCCACCAGGGTCAGCTGGGGCAGGGTCCTGCTCATCACACAGTTGCGGATATACTGAAAGCCCAGGGAAAACAGCTGTTAGCAGGCAGCAGACTATTTCTGCAGCAACACCCAAACCAAAGAAACAAAGAGTTCATTACAGAGATACAAAGGGAATGGTGCTCATGTGTTTTACAACTGCAGAGGGCTGCAGACACGAGGAGGGAGATGCTGCTGTTCAGTAATGGGATGGGAGGAAGCACCTTTGGCCAAGGCAGCAGAGAATTGTTACATCAAGTTCCAAAAAACTCTGTGTACCTGGAACTGAATTAATGGGTGATCACCAAAGACATATTCCAGCCTTCCACTAACTTGCAGCACATAATCAGCAGGATCAACTTCCTCATCTTCTTTTCCATGGATAGTCAAACGTTTTCGGATTGCCAGCTCATTCAGCTTGATGGGATTCATGTTGGGAGACACCTGGAAACTAAATACATCCTAACAAAACAAACAGGAATATTGAAGGTCAAACTTCTCAGAGGAAGACACACAAGGATAAAATTGTAGCATACATAATAAAACATGTAGAAATAATAACTGTTAAATCCAGACTATTTTAACAAAGTCTGTATGTTTAGGGCAATCAAAATAGACACCCTAGAAGGCGTAAGATGTTAATTCTCAAACTTTTATATCATCAGAAGTACTTTTAAAAACACAGGCCATTATTTGATTTAGCAGTCATTTAAAGACTTCTAGAGCAATGTATTGATCTAGAAGGTTGTATTTTGGAACGTTGAATGAGGAAGACAATAAGTCATGATGCATTTCAAAGTATTTAGCAGTACTAGATGTATTCATTTTTCATCGTTCTGCCCACTAATCCTCTTTTTAAGTCACTGAACTCAGAAGACAAAGCTTCAAGTAAGAAAGTAGAAGAAACTGAATCTGTTTTATGTAGAAAACCACCACCACACTTGGAGGACAGCAGAAAAGAGGGTTAGCAGCCAACACCTGTAGCGCTCTGAACACAATGTGGAAAGACTGCATTTTTAAAGAAAGTTTTTAATTAAAACCCTTAGAGGCTATCAACCTATTTCCAAAGTATCTCTCATTTTAATGTGTTCTAGACAGGTAAAGGTAAGAAGTTACTCCCTTTTGTAAATTAAAAAGGTTTAAATTTAAATTAATTTCAAGTTCCTAAAGTACAAGATCTTCTGTGAAATCTTTCATCTCCCTTCATCTACCACATTATGCTTTATACAGGTTTATTTGCAGAGGCTGATTCAGGAGGCCCTGGGGTTTTGTTGTTTTATTTTTTTTCAAGTTTTATTATTTTTTATTTACACACCCAATTCTGAAGATGTGAGCATTCTAAACCCAGTTAATGACAAATGTGAAGTGTTGTCTGCTTAGATTCTTTTGACTTGTGCTTTTTTTATATAGACTGGTAAGAAGCCAAGCTGCCCCAATGGAACAAGCAAACCCTGCAGAGTCACACTAAATTAATTCTGTGTTTTCTCAGTTTCTGCCTGGTTCACAACAGCTTCCCCCTTTCAGAAAGCTGACACAGTGTGAAGGCTTTTTTCTCCTGCCATAACTGCTAGTAGTAGACAGGGAATCACACTTCCTCTTCCCAGGAAGCTGGTGCTCTCTGAGAGCTGCCTTGCTCCCCAGATGATGTTAACAGACACGTCACAGAGATGGGGAGCAGTCTCCTGCTCCAGAAACAACCATGGAGACCTTACAGCTCACCCACACCTTCCAGACAAAAACTGCTTCAATATTTCCTTCTCTCAATCTTGCAGCTGCAACCATTGACAGAACAGTCCCCACACCTTCCTCTTTAATTCTCCTGGGATGACTCTAGTGCTCTGTGCAAGTAGTAAAGTCTGGAACAGACTTTACTGCTCTAAAAAGCAGCTCAGATTTGAACTGTTAATAGCTCTGAAGGTCAGGGCTGGCAGCAGAAGCATTTGAAACATTTGAAATGTCAGCAGCCTAAGCAATTGTAGTGCAGGCAAATACATTCTGCACCAGCAAGAACTTTTGCACTGCTTTTGTCCTGTCAGCATATGCATATAGATGCAGTATTTAATCAAGGGCTGAAGATAATCTCACTCCTGGACAACTACAAGCTCTTTGTTGAGCTGAAGAGGACTGGAAAGGGTTTTGTCATAAAGCACCTATGCATCCAACATCAGCTGGGGTTACTGCTGACCAAATTTAGATTTCGACTCTATATTTAAGGTTTCCAGGGGCAGATGTGTGTACCATTTAAAACCTTTAAAGTTTAAAAGGATAGTGCTAGAAATAACTCACCTTTGTAACTAAAGTCATCTGAATCATTAGAAAAACAGTCTCTTGCACCTGGGTAAAAATGGACACCAAATCTAGCCTGATGTATTTACACACTTGTAAGATTTTTAAGGTTTCCAATGCTGATCAGTTGTGGTTATCCAAAAGAACAGAATGCAAAAAATGATAATGGGAATAAATGGGCTCAGGCAGAGTCAGAGCAAGTTCAACATCATAAAAACTCATGATAAAGTTTTCCTGGTAGAAACTAAAGGGGGTTTTGTTTTAAAAATAAACTATGATTTTGCCAGCCTTAACAAAAAGCTAACTCTAAGTTTCAGTGTATAAGTTTTCTACGTGCATTTCTAGTAAAGAGAATATTAATTTTTCTTTTTAAAAAAATTTCTCAATCTAATTAGCAGATCAACCCCAAAGATATTCATAAGTCACACACTTACTGTGAGAGACAAGTGTGTTCAATATGGTGCCTACCAATTACCAGTAATCTCTGATGAACTGAGCTTAAAACTGAACGTAAGTGAAACAACACAGGAACAGCTGGCCAAAAAAAGTCCTGACAACTTTGAGTCATGTTTTACATTTAAACAAATGTGAAGTAATATAGAAGATACAAGTTGTACATTTTGCCTTTAGAAGTTGAACTGTAATTAGACTTTAGAAGTTCAGTTCTCAACAGTGGGCTCACATCCTCACTTTCTTTCAAGAGTCAAGGGTCCTGCTGAAAGACTTTGCATTTTAAAGCAAACACCATAATGTAGGTCTTCTATTTCATTTATATCCTTGAGCAACCTGTGCCAATTCAGACCTGGATTAAGAACAGCTCATGAAACATGATGAGCAACCATTCCTACCTGGCAGTTATCAAAATGAACAGCCACTACGAGGTTTCCACTATAGAGCTTATCTTGGAAGCTCTCTGGGAGAACAGGCTCCTGCTCTGGTGGGTAAGTGTGCTTCAACCAGTCCATCCAGGAGAGACCCACAAGTGACTGAATCTTTTCCTCACTGATTCTCCTCATTTTAGCTCGGAAGTCATTCACTTCAGGATCCTGTAAGGCATCGAACTCATGGAGACCTGAAAGAATGCAAGGAAGCAAAAGGATACACAGCTGTAGAAGTACTGCCCATCCCATTTAAACCATTACTAGCTTGAAGTTAAGGTGACACAGGTTTCCTTCCTCATCCAAACTGGGTGCTCAGAGTTGAGTTGGGTTCCACATTGTCCTGGACATCACTGGACTTCCAAAGTTACTTGCACAATTCCCATGCAACCTGGCATGAGTGTTTACTTTAAACATCATGAACCAATGTATCTCTTAGGCACTAGGAAGTGGAAAATCCAACCTTACCCTGGGTTCAAGGTAGTTTAGAAAGTTTTAATTCTCTCCTCACAAGAGCAAATTTTAAAAGCACAATAAACGCATCATAAAGACCAAAGTTCAGAAGTGCTTGCAAGCTGTGTGTTTTTTTTTAATCACCCAGAAAGATTACATCATCCTTTTGAAGTTTGTCTAAAAGTCAAAAAAGAAAATCTTCTACTCAAGTCAAAATGACATGACTGAAATTTCTACCAATCCAAGACCAGTAAAATCCCTTTTCCAAAACACGTAAAGAAAGAATACACAGGACAAGCCCAGCCTGACCAACTTGGTGGCCTTCTGTGATTGAGTGACATCAGTAGACAAGGGGATGGCTGTGGATATCACCTACTTGGACATGGGCCCCATGATGTCCTCGTCTCTTAATTGGAAAGAGATGTATTTGATGGTCCAGTGAGTGTGAAATTGGTTGGATGGTCACATCCAGAGGGTCACACTCAACATCTCAGAGTCCTGATGGACACAAGTGACAAGTGGTGTCCCTCAGGGTGTACTGGGACCAGTGTTATTAACTAGCTTCACTGATGACATGGACAGAGGGGCTGAGGGCACCTCAGCACAGCTGCAGGTGACACCAAGCTGAGTGGTGACACACCCAAAGGATGGGATGCCAGCCAGAGGAACCTGGACAACCTCAAGCAGTGGGCACATGGGAACCCCACTGAGGCTCAACAAGGCCAAATGCAAGGTCCTGCACCTGGGTCACAACCTCCAGAATCAACAGAGGCTGGGGATGAGCAGATGGGGAGCAGCCCTGCCCAGAAGGATTTGGGGGTGCTGGTGGATGAGCTGGAATGACTTAGCCATGAGCAGAGCCCAGAAAGCCAAATGTGCCTGGGCTGCACCACAGGCAGTGAGGGCAGGTGGGCAGGGGAGGGGATTCTGTCCCTCTCTCCTGCTCTGGTGAGGCCCCACCTGCAGTGCTGCACCCAGCTCTGGGGCCCCCAGCATAAGGGGACAGGGACCTGGAGATGCTCCAGAGCAGGCCACAAAGAGGCTCAGAGGGCTGGAGCACCTCTGCAATGGAGATGGGCTGAGAGAGCCTGGAGAAAATCAAGCTCTGGGGAGTTTTTAAATTAAAAGAGGGTAGATTTACATTATATGTAAAGAAGGAATTTTTTTCCAAGGAGGCTGGTGAGGCACCAGCTGCCCAGGGAAGTGGTGGATGCCTCATCCTGGACACAGTCAAGGTCAGATAGGACAGGGCTCTGAGCAACCTGGTCCAGTTGAACGTGTCCCTGCCCACAGCAGGGAGGTGGAACGAGATGACCTTTAAAAGGTCCCTTTCAACCCAAACCATCCCATGTTCCTATCATACAATGGAAAGCTGTGACTTTTTGGTACTTTAGGATGCATAGGGCCTGCAAGTATCTTTATCTTTACTTGTGAACTTTGAAGGACATTGTCCAAATCACACAAAGCACCCAGCACTTTTTGAGAACAAAGCTCTAAGTTTAGAAGCTCAGAAAGGAGCACATTTTTTCCCTGCTAAGGTACTGAATAGAGGCTGCATAAGGCACAGTCTCACACAGCTCTGATAAACCAAATATTCAGCCACAGAATGTGAATCTCTCCAAATCTGTCTGAATGGTTAAACTGACCAACTGCTCACATTGTCAGCTCTAACAAACAGGCAGACAGTGCTGAAATCTAAACAAAACCTGCAGTCTTTATAAGAGACCTAACAATGGCTCATTGTTTTAAAACAAGAGGTATGACCTCATATGACCCTGTCAATCTTGATTGTATAACCAAGCAGAGTAGATTTAAAAGCTGAAAATTCTGAAATAACATCAAGAATAAGTTACTGTGAAACCTTTAAAAATAGCTTTTCATTGTTTGATGAAAATCAGTGTCACAATTGAGAGCAAAACCAAGAATCATTGTTAAGAAAGTCAGACACCATGTATAATAAAATCATAACAATATCTAGTTCCTTCTGGGTGTCCAGTTTGCTGGTAGGTTATTTATAACACTGCTCAAGGATTATGCTGTTCTTCACTTAGTAATAACAATAATATATATCTTCTCCCTCATCTACAAAATAAAATTTGTTCCTGATTGATGTGGCAATAGAATGCTGAAATGCAATACAGGAAACAGCTTTAAAAAACTTTCATGTGTTTCTTCTTGTGTATTTAAATTCTTTCCAATTATATCAGTATTTGTTTGACAAAGGGAAATACTGAATTTTTATACATTTTTTTTTAAAAAGTCCACTCCTACCTGCCCACTTAAGACCCTCATACACAATGAAGTTTAACCTAATTTTAAAAAACATTAAATGGAATTACCTTTGCCTATAAGGACACCTATTTTGGAATCCAACTTTTCTCCTGGATCACAGTTCCTTGTCACTAGTTTAAGGACAGGAAGAAAGGGTCTAACATCACAAAGTCTCCGTGTTTCATCCTCTAATTCTTCATGTACAGCAGTCTGATTCACACATGAGAACATGTAAGAGTCAATCTCCATGAGGAGATGAAAGAGTGGGTAGGAATGTGCCTGCTTCCATAACAGCTGCAATGAAAACAAAGAAATAAATGAAAACAAAACAAAATAGAAAACAGGGACATAACTTAAAGCACTGAAGGTAACATTCATTTCCATTTATGTTCCCCAAAAAATAGAAAAGAAACATATTTGCTAACTTGGTTATTTTTTATCACTATAGATCATTATGTGTTTACTTTGTCTCACTTTTAGTCTTTATCTTGAGTGATTTCCAGGACAGACCTCTGTACTTAGCATCAGCATTCCTTTGGAAAACAGCTAAATATCAAGATTACACATTTATGGCATGTCAAATTTCCATGTGCCACAAGCAGTAAGAAAACCAGACAGCTTAGTTCAAATCCCTTATTGCTGTCACTTACACAGTTGTTTTTAAATTCTTTATCACTTGAAATCACTTACTACATTAGGAGAAGGTTAGTCTGTGTTGTAATTAATTCACTGCCTAATTCCTCAGTGACTTTTCCCCATGTCTTCACATGGCCATTATCTGATCAAAGGTCAGTAGATTGTTCTTTAGTACCTGTGGTCACTTCCCTACACTCTCCCCTTCCTTTCACTTGGATATTCCCTCACATTTTAAGTGATGCTCCAATTTGTACAAAACCTTTAAGAAGTGGCAGACAGACACAGTTTTTAAAGCAATTATCTTTGGTGCCAGTCAACAGAAGCAGGAGCCAAATTTGTGACTTCTGCACTAAAAACCTCATCAGAGAAATGTTAGCTCAGCAAACAGTGGATTACCAATGTGTCAGGAAAAGGCTCAGAGTAGCAATACAGTATTAACACAGAACTATTAGAATAATCTCTGTGAACTGTAACTATCAGCAGGAAGGCACTTCCCAAACCTTGCCATACACCCAAACCCAGTGCTAACCCTCCCCCAAACACACTTCTTTTCCAGTCAGTCTGCTGGGCATGTGCCTTCAGTACCTCATCTCTATGCCTGCTAAAATCCATGACTTGATTTGCCAGAGGGCACGTCAAAATCAGGAGCAGCCCTCATTCCAAAGACCACTCAGCTGCCCATGTGGTGTTACCTGTTTAATCTGAGATATGGTGGCATCTCGAGGGACATCCAGATTGATGTAGATTCCAGTGGGCAACAGGAAGTCCACAGATATTGAGCCATCAGCACCAATCTGGGAATCCACTGCCCAGATGTCAAGGCTGTCTGTCACGGCAGGAGGCATTATGGAATCTCAATAATATCATAACCACATGGCCTTAGGGGAAAAAGAAACCACCAAAATTCAGTATACTTAACCTTCTATAATTAGACACACATTTTAAAGTCCTTGGAAGGTTTACATAAGCCTGCCTTGTACAGCTCAGCTTACAACTCTGAGGTCTCAAATGCCAGCATTGCAAACACGTAAGCACAGTTTTACTCATTAATGTTATTTAATATAATAAAAAATATTTGCCTGGCAAAGCACCATTGTTGAGATGTTTATATCATTGAAACTACGTAATAAGAAAAAAAAACTAATTAGAGGTTAACTGAAACAAAGTTAGAAATTCATTTCAAGTTCTAAAACTTCACCTGTGTAAAACACAACCAAAATAAACCTAGTGGATGAAGAATTGCAACATTTCATACAAAAACTCATGATCAGTTTCATTATTTTAATTTTTGCTAATTTTCTGTTAGTAGTTAATTAATGTAGCCAGTGACATTCAACTTGAAAGTCTGTGTTAACAGCAGGAAAAATTTCTTCAACTTCACCAGAAAGTGCCACTTTCCTCTAAAGCCACTTATCTCAATTTGTTTCCACCCTTAGAGAAGGATCACTGAACTCCACCCACTGTGGGAACTGCATCCACTGCAGGGCAGGAGGAAACCCTGCCCCGGGTCTCCTCCAGCTCACTCTGCCTTCCTGACTGCCTGTCCTCTGTATTTCAGCACACTTTTATTTACTTTTATTTACTCCTAATGCTACCACCAGTTCTTCTGACCTTCCAACTCTTCTTTCCCATTACCATGCTCTAAAGCTGAGTATTCCCTTCAGCCATGGCTCACTGAATCATTTACCTTCCTCCTCACCCAGACAATGCTCTCCAGCTGCCAAAGGGATGGGGAGCATTGGAAAACATTATTATTATTAAACACTTTAATAGAAAAGTTACCCCTACATCTTTTGAATTCTTGCTGGACAGCAGGAGTTATGGAAAATCAGCCTTTGTAACAGAAAATGTCAGAATGTTCAACTCCACTTGCAGCTTTCTACTGTTTCCATTAGTCCTTCCCCACAAAGGATAATAGATATGCCAGCAGCACAAAAATCAACTTGCCAGTTCAAAGCTGACTCAGGTATTTGACAACACACTCCAGCCCACCTCTAACTACCACATAAATAAACTGAATAACAAGACCCAAATCATTCCAACACCCTTCCATCTGTCCTTAGCAAAGCTGTGAGGACCAGCACAAGCTGCCAACACATCTTGTAACCACACTAATGCATGGATCACTTCATATTTTGTTTGTACTAGACAGAAATACAGCAGTTTTCATTAATGCCAAATAAAACACCATTAAATTTCAGAAAGCTAAGGACATAAGGATTTTTTTTTTTTCAATAGAAGCAATAATTAGGGAGCTTCTACCATCATCACTACAGTTTTACCACCATTATGTCCATATTTTCCTACAAAAAAGTCCACTATACTGAGCAGATTGAATTAAAGCAAAAATAATTGGAGGTGGCGGTGTGGTAAAAATAACAAATCAGATATGAATGTATTTTATATGAATTATCACAGTTTACAAATCCATCCATTCATCACTGGATGTGCAAAGTTTAGCATGGTGTGTGAGCCCTAAGACATCTAAAGGAAACAAATAAAATGTTACTCCACCATCACACCCAGCACAAACTACGTTATTGGAATAACAGAGCTTCTACCCAAAAGCCAAACACAGACAAAATGTGTAATTCCTCACAACCAATCAGTATATTTAGAACAAGCTACCATTTTAATGGGATACTATTTGTTTTCCTCCATCCAGTTACTTGTACTCATAAAATGCTGGCTGCAATTCTGTTGCAACTGAAATTAGCAGTCAGCAAAAATAATAGTACTATATATTTTTCACATTTGGATGCACACATTTGCAGTTATTTTCTGTGGTCATGAGGGTAAAATAAAGAGGCATTTCCATTACAAAGCATTACTTGGACAGGTACAGCAGCAAGGAAATCTGTTTTATGTAGTTATTTTGTATACAGTTCATTCCTGCTTTAATGCAGCATATCTTTTCTATTTTCATACTCTTTCAGATGTTTTTCACAGTTGCAGTTGTTGAAACCACTTTAGTGCATCAACAAGAGTTTAAAATGTTCAAAGAAACAAGACTTAAAAATGCTGCTCCATATCCTGGAGCCCAAACACCACAATACAGAGTTATAAAGTTCTTCTAAGATGCTTGTTTATAATTACAGATTTCTAGCACAGACACCAGAATCTTTTAAAATTCCATTTGCAGTTTCAATTAAAAAGGGAAGAGCAGCCATCTCACCAATCTGAGCACGCTGAGGAGCTATTCTTGCCTTCAGGCACTTACTTAATATTTCCTTCCTCAAGGAAGCAGGTCAGTGTGTTTTGCAGCCAGCACCCTGTTTCTGCCCCAAGAGCTGACATCACAGGGGCCAAGAGAGAACCAGTTTTTATCCTGAGAAATACAAGATTGGCAACCCACAGTAGCTCTGGGGATGAGTCACAGCCCCAACTGGAACATGTGTGGTGGCACTGGTGACTGACTAACTAACAATATCACATCTAGGAACTGAAACAAAGGCAAAAAGCCATCTGGATTGGGAGCAACAGCACCAGAGACATTCTAAACAACTTCCAGCTAAAGGAAAAAAACAACAATTCAAATAATAATAAAAAGTTATTTCAGGCAGTTAACCTCATAGCTATTCCTGCCCACTGTCACAGTAACAACAACCTCCCTTACAAAAGAAGGAAGTAATTAAACCAGCACTTAACCTTGGCTCCTCAAGAGTCTAATCAATGACTTTGAATTTCACAGGAGCAAAGCCCAATACAGAATGATTTTCTAAGGCACAGGTAGTACTGACAGACTGCATTCAAACCTTCCCATGTAAAGCATAAGCTTTCTCGAAGCTTTAACCTGCAAATTTCAGATTTATATGTATGTGTCCACACACTTGCCCTCCTAATCAATTTGTATTTTAATATACTAGCAGTTCTGCCAGAGCTGCTTATACTAATGGAAAGAAATGGAACACAAATGAGTAGAACATCAGCAGAAGAAGGAAATTTATCACTCATCTCGGTATTTATTTAAATAATGTACACAAAGAAGAAGTCCTAAAAACAGGATTTCTCAATTGGGTGTTGTTGTTGTGGTTTTAAAAGGACTTGCCATCTCTAGGCAGACCAAAGAATTTACTCTGGTTCTATCAGCCTCATTCCAGAAGCCAGGAGACCTTATAGCTTTCCCCTCACCTCCCAACCAAAGTACATCTCATCATTTAACTAACAAGACCACTCACTTGGAATGGAAAAAAAGGAAAAAAACAAAGAAACAAAAGGGCTACCAGATGCAGGCTGCTTCTTCATTGATTTCTAAAACAGTTTAAGGACAGACACAGTCAAAAGTAAGCTGCACATATTTTTGTGTGAACTGCAGCTCACTCATGATTCCCCCTAACCAAAACAGAACTAAAATCATATGTCCTGGGTTATGCAGAGCAGGTACAAAACTAGTTTGGAAAAAAAAAAAAAAAAAAAAAAAAAAAAAGTAGGCAACACTTCCAGCAAGTGTTGGCCACCAGCAGATCCACTGGAACCTTGCACATACCAGTTAACAAAATCCAGGCATTTAGAACATCCCCAGGACTTCCAGACTTATTCTTTAGACTGGAGGATCAGTGGGATGTCAGAAGCTGTGGTTGCACACTGGGGCTGTGCTCTCCTTCTAAACCACCCACCCATTTTCTTGAAGGCAGGCAAGACTATCTTGTGCCATGCTGAAATCCACAGTGAGTCCTTCAGGACACTGCTGAGAGCCCAGGACCTGCAAAGGTGCAAATCACTGCAGCCAGAGCTGGGGAAATCAACTTTACCTGTGCTGGGTAGTTAACTTGGACACGTACAATTACATCCAGGAGGTGCAAATATCTGACATCAAACAGTGCCAGCCAAGGAGATATAAAGGATAAGCATGGGAGGGTGTTTGTAAGTTTTTCCTGCAATTAAGAATTGCCCAAGAACATGCTCACAGAGAGGCTGTCTGAAGCACTTCAAAAAAATGAGACATGGAATAACAATAAAATGAACTCTTCTTTGAAAAGAATTTATCATATCAGCAAAAGACTTAGACATTAAAAAGTACCAAATCCACTTCAATTGTCATAAACACTCAACATTTATCTGCATCAGACAAGTTCTTCTAAAACCAACTGTTTGAAGAATGCAGGAGTTATGAAAACTGACACTGTGTCATTAAATCCTTTACTTCTGAACTAACCACAAGTCCCCTATCACTCATCCTCTGAGATCTGTTTTTCTGCTGTTAAAAGAACATCAACATACAATCCAATGCAACATTGAATGTTTTATCTTGAAATATAATCCAGAAAAATACTAATAAACACAAGTAAAAGTAACTGCAAAGAAGGTGGTAATTAAAAATTCACATATAATACAGTGTCAGAGGAAAATTCTGATGTCCTGTTATCTCTCCTAGCATTTATTCTCCTGAGCACCAGATCTTTGGAAAAGTCTTTAGAAGAGCTATCTTACATCTGAAATCATGTTGCCCACCCCTGAAAGGTGGTCAGTTCTCTCAGGATGAAATCAGTATGCTACCACCCCAAACAGATGCCAAAAAGTTGGAGGGGGGGATCATTTATATGTTAAAAAGTAATTTTGCTTAAGAAGTTTCTTTTACACCATCTCTTCTAAGCACAGGTGCATTTTAAGGGCACATAAATATCTACAGCTCTTCAAGTTAAATATAAAGCTGAATTTACTCTTCTTTTTTTTTCACTAAACCTATGAATATTTACATAAAAACAAATATCAGAAGCTAACTTGTTTTGGATATGCAAAAACTAAGGACACTGCTTATCCAGATTTCTGCTTTACGTAATAAGTTGTTACAACTGTTGAACACCACATCCAAGACAATCATCACTGTGATCAATACAGCTCTTTATCTACTGCTTGCTCTGTCATGTGGCAGTCAAGGGGCTACAAAAACCCAAAAGTCTTGCAGTAGTGAAAAGGGCCACCCCATCCAGACACACAAGAACAGTGTTTAAACAGTATCTTACTGTCCAGAACAGACGAGATGACAATCTGACCACAGTCATTTTCTAGGAAACAGCAGCAGCACATCACATAGTCTAAGCAGGAGAAACACTAAGCACTTACACAATACTATCATTGTAATCGTTTTTCTAACCATGTAAACATCTAGTACTATAAAAAAAGATGAGCAAGCTATAAATGAAATATTTGAGAAGAAACAAGGGAAAAGAATGTAACAGAAAGATGGGAAAGTAGTCTGAATATGCAGGGAGACTTATGTCCCATGAAACTTAGAAGGCCTTTAGAAAAAAGGTTTTCAAAAAAATGAAAAACTCTGATTTCTTCTGAAGACACTGAAGACAAATACATGCATTAGATGAGGGCCAGTTCACAGCTCTGCAGAAATATCCTCTTCTGTTCCTCAATCTGTACCCAATTGCTGGGAGCTGTTCTGCAGCCCAGGGCAGTGTCGGAGACTGCCCGGGACTGGCACAGGATGTGACAGGGGCACTTTGGGCACCAGCTCCACCCTCTCCCCTCTTCGGTCCTGTTCCATCCCCTCACTGCTCCCATCCCATCTCCTCATCAGTTCCATTCCCTTCCCTCATCGTTCCTGTTCATCCCTTCATCAGTCCCATTCCATCTCATGGCTCCCATTCCCTGCCCTCATGGCTCCCATCCCATCCCCTCATGGCTCCAGTCTCATCCCAGCTCAGTTCCATTCACGCACCCTGAGGGCAGCTCTCTCTGAGGGCACCCACAGCCAGAGCAGTTGTTCAGCTTTTCCCCTCCCGTCCCGCCTCAGGCACACAATGGAAACCTCCGGGAACAAACATCTCCGGTTTTCCATGGGCCCGGGGCGGCCTCGGCCCTGGGCAGCAGGCGGCGAGGGGAGGAGGGTGCAGTGGGAACACAGCCCTCATCCTACACAACAGGCACGGGGTTAAACGAGGATTCACAGAATCACAGGGCTGGAAGAGACCTCCACCATCACCGAGTCCAACCCAGCCCTAACACCTCAAGTAAGCCATGGCGCTGAGTGCCACATCCAGTCCTTTATTAAACATCCAGGGATGCTGACTCCACCACCTCCCCAGGCAGACCATTCCGATACTTTATCACTCTTTCAGTAAAAACCTTTTTCCTGACGTCCAACCTAAATTTCCCTTGGCACAGCTTCAGGCTGTGTCCTCTCCTCCTGTCAGCTGCAGCCTGGAGAAAGAGACCAAGGCCCCCTGAGTGCAGCCACCCTTAGGGAGGTGCAGGGAACACCTGCAGCCAGCTTTGGGTTACAGGTTCAATGTGACAGGAGCAAGCACCTTTCCAACAGTGCAGGAGCTACTAAGAAATGTTTTCTGTTCTCTCCCCGGTCACACAGGACCAATAATGATCCTTTTAAACCCAGAACCTCATGCAGTGGTAACTCAAATGTGGTCTGGGTGCCGCTGCAGGCCATGGAAAGCCCTGCACACTGTGCCATGGGAATTCTCATTTAGCCTAAAGAGTGAACCCACTTAACATTCTGGCCTTCTGCAGCTGCACAGGTGAATTTCCATCCAAGCTGTTTTCAAATCTAAAAATAAAACACAATCAACTTTATGATAAATACAAATGCCTATATCAGCAAGCGGAGATAGGTACCCACAAATGTTACGGGTATCTATCTACAATAGCAAAGATTTTAAGAATTCAAGACATCCACAAAGTAGACTGGAAAGTTATTTTTAAAGATCATGTGGTACTATAAATATTTCCCAGCAGTTTAGTTCAACTGCCACATGAGCTGGCCCTATGGAATGGAAAATTAAATGTCCATTTAGTCAGGGTTCCTCCAGAAATCAGAATAAAAATATCACCATTTAGTTTTCTAAAAATATCTATGTATAGAAAACATGAAAAGCCTTCTTTAAATGCCTCCCTCCCTCACAGTGATCACACTGGTACCAAGACTGGTCTCTCAGCCATCAAGTTTAGATTCTCTCATTCTCTTCATGAAATAGAGCTAATTTTCCACAAACAAAGATAATTTCATTAGGGTTTCTTATCCCAGATCCTTGATTATTTTGCCTGTTCATCTCCTGTAGCTTTATTGCCCTGGTGGACCCATAGCATTATGCACCAAGTTTTAAAAACTGAAGTCAGGATTTTAAACCCACAACGAATGCAGTTTCTACTCAGATTTAATGCCTCTAAATAGAAGTGGCACAGTTTTCAAGAAATGCTGAGCACCTGAATTTGTGATTGACTTACACAGGACTCAGAGATATGAAAAAAATGCAGACATGTTAACTGGTTACAAATTAAAATTTAATTTAATTTTAAGTAACTTCATTTGAACGGATGGTTTGGTTAGATTACCTCTAGTCATCCCTTTTTACAAAAATTTTCTACAACTCAATGAAAGTATAGTTTAAAAACTAGCTGTGAATGAGATTATCTTAATTTTCTTTTCCTGGAAAACAAGTCTACATGTAGAGAACAACACAACTAAAATGGTATTCCAGACTCAGAAGAACTTGTAGGCTTGGCTTGAACAGTGAGGATAGAAGGAAAATCTTACATCTTGTTACTTTATAGTCAGGCAAATACACACAGCTCCTTCTGAAGAATACCCATGATGAACTGAACAAGTGAATAAAACTTAAGTTCCAGGCTTCTCATAGACTTCCAACAATTCATAGGCATGACAATTCACATAATTCTGGAACACAAAACAGTAACACACCATCTTGTCACAGCTAATTCACAGCCATCCTCTGCTCTACCCTGAAATCACTGCACAGACAAATTAAAATATAAATAAAGGGCTTCTGGCCATCCTTTTGAATTGTGGAAGTAAAGTGAGTTGCAGGGAGAAGAAAAACTTTCACATTTCAATATTGCTATGTGAAATTGTCTTTAGAAGCATCCAATCACTGGATCAGACTGAAGCTGTGAACTCATTGAGGAAAATATATGAGAAAACATTCCCTTTCAGATGGCTGGAATGCAGTTCTGCATGGTTGAGAAAGAAGGAATATAAAAGAATGGAAGAAGACAACAAATCAGAAAAGCACTGTCATATGAGTAACAGTTCATTTGACACCTTGACCAACACAGTCAGGGAGAGAAAAAGGACAAAAGCTCAAAGGACAAGAGCTCCAAGGACAAAAGCTCAGGCCAGTTATTCAGTACTATCTATCAACTGGTCTGTGAGAAAACATCTGGCAAAATCACCTTTAGAAGCATTTCTAAACAGCTCTCTTACACATTTTGGAAAATTGTCAATAACAGCCAGCAGAATGGGCCCTGACATGAGGGGCAGTGCATTTGTATAGCCCTCTCCAGGACAGGAAGGTAAGACTGAAGATTTGGGAAAAGATCTGGTGATTTCACAACCCAGATAATTCCCTTTTTAGGACCCTGTACAGCACTGATGATACTTCATGAACTAGAGGGGGTGTTGCCTTTTTCCCAACCTGGAAATGAAACCTGAGATAATTTTAGCAAGGAAGTAACATAAGAGCAGATCTTTATTTGAAGGCATTCAGGGGCAGTTTCGGAAAGATCATGTAAATAAATGGGAAAAAAAAAAAAAAAGGCAGAAACCAAACAGCATCAGGAGGCCAGCACGAAACATTAGAGTATGTTGAGTTCCAGGAATAGACTAAACATTGTAATGATGGCACGCTCACTTGGCTGTTTTACACAAACAAACAAACAAAACCAAGCAGAACAAAGCAGGTGAATGGAGGAGGCACAAGGGAAGGAGGAGGACTGAATGGGGAAGGTGGAGAAGGAGCTGAAGCACAATAAAGATGTCATTTGAAGCCAGGCCAGTCAGGTGTTTGCATAAAGCTGCCCCAGTGCTTGTGCCAGCACAGGGAGGGTGCAGAGAGAAGCAGAGGAGTGGCACAGTGACAGCTCCTCGCAGCCTCAGGGCAGCCTGGCCACTTGACAGCTCTTAAGATCATTTCAAAAAATGTAGGCAAAACTACAGCCTAAAGGCTTGGCTTTCTAACAGCCCAAGCTATTATTAGAACTGCTATGTAATGTCCCTGTCATGAATGTGAAAAGATGCATTCATAATCTGTGCTTTTATTGATTTATTGTACTAAGTAAACTGTAGGGGCCTTGTCCTCCTGTTGCTAAACAAGAATTGTGGCTGACTTTTTAACAGGCTGACAACAACACTAGGAAATAATAAACCAGGATTAGTTCTGCTCTAGGGGATTTCCTTGCTTGTTCTACCACTCAAAATAATTTTTATTCCACTGTAAACACAAAGGAAACATTCCACTTACAAGACATTTAAATAAATAGTTAATATTCCTTCTCCTTTGGAATTGTACAAATGGACCTAGACCATCAAATCTCACCAGCAGCTGACTATTAAGATGTTACATCTAAATAACATTCTATCATAAAAAGGTAAAAATAGAAACTGAGCTTTTCCTATAAGTAGATACCTCTTCACACAGGGACTAAAAGATTCACCTTTTAATTATTTCTGGTGTTTTGATCAAAACCTCTAGGAAAGGGGATTATTCTCCAGCAGACAGATTGTGTGCATCTATAGAGAGAGGTGAACCAGTGAAATAATTAAAACCAGCTAAATATCAATGAGGAGTGAAATTTTCACCTACAGGGAGGGCACACAGACCAAACACACAAGCAGGCTGTGCTTAGGTCTCACACAGAGATGCCATGGATGCTACAAAATAGAAAGATGCCCTTTAATAGAAAAAAATATAAATTTTACATGCTTCATCAGGCCAAGCATTCTTCCTGATGGGGTCTGTTTCTTAATCTGGTCTGGATTTTTGCAGCTGTTTTTCTTTCAACACCAGCTCCAATGCCCATCACAGATATTCAGAGGTGACTGCTCACAGCTATTTGTTACATGGACAGGGCTGGTCAAGGACTGACCAAGCATTGAAGGAAATCCAACAGCTCAACTCTAATGCAAATATTTAGATGTATTTTATACACCTTTTTCATGAAAAATTATTTATAAAGACAAGTTGAAATACAATGTCATTTGGTAGAAAAACACAATCCTAAAAGACCCTTTTGTCATGAAGCTGAGGGTAATAAAGCCAAAAGTAGCCCTGGGCATTCATCAGAAGGACCAAAAATATTTAAGATTATGTAGGAATTACAGACTGAATGGAACCTCTGGGAGTCAGCTGGTCCCAAGCTCAGCTCCAACACTGAAGTTAAAGTGTGTTGCTTAGGAGTCTGCACACATAATTTTGCAAGTCTCCATGGATGGAGGCTCCACAGTGTCCCAGAAATATAGCAACCCTTGGAGCCTTCAGCATCCCTGTAGCAGGGCCTGCTCCTTTTCCCCAGCTGTGAGATTCAGCATCTTCTTCTAAGACTTCACAAGAACTCCACCTGGCTTTTTAACTGTGCATAGAGATGCTGCTCAGACTATATTTCAATGATCTCAGCACATTAATTTAAAAATTCCACCTGCAAAATACCAAAATACCTTTTGATGATCCAAACACACACAAGTACACATAAATGTCCAACTAAAACAAACAGGTTGCAAAACATTTTCCAAAGAAAGGAAAAACTGGAATTAATTTTAAGTTGTAACGATGGAATTCTGAGTTTCTTTTAAAAAAAAAAGGGGGGAGGGACGAAACACAAGTTCGCTGACTACTGAACACCTGAGCAAGTTTTGTATTTGGCATAAGCCTAAATACAATGATTCAAAATTGCTAAAGCTGTCTCAGTGGACATTCTTCATTTTATTTGTTTGGGGAACTCAGCTGCAACTTTACTGTTTATCTGTTTAAGTAACTTGATTACCAGAGTCAAGAATTAAGTTTTCAAACTAAGTGTGCAGGCAGCAAAGAGGTTGGTTGGTTTGTTTGTACTGGGACATTGAGGACAGCTGCCTGTATTTCTACTGTGTAATCTAATAAGGCAGTAAAAGACAAATAATTCCATAGAAGACAGCTCCCGAAAACTTCAGGGGTCACAATTCAGAATCAGGTGCCACAAGAATGTTGCACATGAGTCACTTGACATTTGGCCTAGATCAGGAACTGATGCAAATTTAAATGTGCTGACTAAAAATTGTAGCATTTCTTTCAACTATTTAGAGAAAGGGAACTAACACACATTAACTTCTTTAAATCCACATTGAATTAAAATTTTAGAGTATTTTTTAAGGCAGGAAATCAATCAATCCAAACATGTTATTCTGCCATTAAAAACAGTTTGTTAAAAACACCAAGTATGAAAAGCTTTTCTTGCCTGATTCGGTTCCACAGACACTTTTCTACCTAAATCATTACACCCTCTACACATCTGTGTTTAAAGAAGAAGCTAAGAGGAGTCATTTCCTCTTGGTAATAAAGCAATATGCCAAAATATACTTCTAAACTAAAATGACTTCTCACCCCTTTCAGTTCTAAGGGCCAGATCTTTTTCATTCCCCACCAGGCATTCAGGAGTGTTTCCAGTGACTCCTGCAGAATTACATTCACACAATCACACAGCATGAGTAAAATGCATCAGACATAGGCAGTTTTTTCCCAGTTTCTAAGGAGAGTATGTTTAAACATCTGAAAATCCAATGCAAAATAGCAGAAAAATTATTACATTTCTCATCTCAAGCACATAAAATATACAGAAATTAAGAATTACACTATATCAGGATACAAATGTCTATTTATCTGGTAGCAAAAAGAGCAATCCACTGTCCCTGCATTAGGCAGAGAGGCCTCTTCTCAGAAATGAGACACTTGTGTGTCAGCCCAGAATTCAAAAAGCTGGAATTGAACTACAAACAGTGAAGGAAAGATGTATCTGACATTCCTGAAAACCTAAGCAAGTTTGATGAATGATGGAACTACAATAGAGGACAAATAATAGTGACAACAAAAACATTAAAATCACTCAGAAGAGCTATGACTGGAGAGTTACAGACCAAACAAAAAAGTGTATTTTTAAATTCCCTGGAAAATAGAAGCAGTGCTTTAACTTTCTTCAGCAAGCAGGGGCTTATAGGTAATCACATCTATACCACACAATTCCCTGCTCAAAACCATGGCCAGCAAACACAGCAGCCTAGAAAAAGCTTGAAACCCACCTCAGTTTCCCAAGCTACAATACTTCCAAGAGGGAAGATGGTTCAGTGAGAATACATGAATCCATTACCAGCTGATCAAGTGAAATGAGCACAGTCACCCATTTATATTTTTAATGTAACTATAACAAAGTTAAATACAATAAAAGTCTAGTAACCATGCTGGCTTTACAAGCAAAGGATAACAGAAAACAAGCCCAAAACCTCCCAGCCCTGTAATACTTACTCCAATGAACCTTTCCTGTTTCAGTCTGACTGTGTAGCAAAGATACTTTTATTAAACATTTTCTTCCTATTAGTCTTGTTTTTTCAGAAGATTCCACGAGACGACCTCAATGTGATCTAAAAAAAGCAAACCACAACATAATATAATTGACCAAATGAGAAAATCAGCAATTTGTACTTGGTTTAAAAGCTGCACCAACTTTCTGTGTAGAAATACCTAAATAATCACTCTATTTTTTACTGCCTTCAAATACTACAGCACCACATTCCCATTACACAATGTGATTAATCTGACCATTAAATGAATGTCAAATCCACAAACACCCTGCTACCAGAAGAGAAAAAAAGTAATAATTTGAATATGCCATTTATTCTAACAAGTCTTATGATCATTAATTAGTCAAAAGCATTCTTAGCTGCTACAAATATTTTCAAGGTTTTGTACACTCAATCTGAATCAGACCAGCAGATGTCCATTGCAGTAAAGCAAAAAAAAAAAAAAAAGGGAGACAGTTGCCTTCATTATCTTAAGTACATTTTCTCTTTTTCCTCTGGGCTATAAGCTGATTTTGGTGGAGGTTTGTTTGTCTGGGGGATTTTGGTGTTTCTGGGCTTTTTTAGGAGTGTAGTATCATCTGTAGTTCTACTATGCAGCAGCTGAGTTGATGACACTAGTGATTCCATATTCTTATTAAGAGTTCAACATGTGAAAGGTTCAGAAGGTCTCTGAACCAACCCTGCAGATGTACAGGCAAAACATCTCCACAGAGCCAGGACATCATCCTCCTTAGCTCTACCTTGCAAATCAAGCTCTCAATAAAGATAAATTAACAAGAACTACTTCAATGCCCCCTGAGCACAGAGCAGTAATGTCAGTTTGCACTGATGTTATCTCCAGGTTTGTAGGCCAAGCCACAGAGCACAGGACATGTAACTACACTGCACTTCCCATAAACAATTATTTCTCTAAACCACACCAAGCAGGTCCCACTGTGAGAACTCCACACAGTACAGTGACCAGGAGGGAGGGAGGACTGTCACTGCCCTGTCCCACACAGAGCAGAATTTCTCTGGGAATTGGCATGTAGAACCCCCTGAAGCAACTCAGACCCTTCAGTGGCTTTGAGGGATAAATACTTACTGCCCCACATACTTAAGTCTAAAAAAAAGCTAAGTTACTGCACCATGCACGACCTTTTGGTGCATAAAGGTGTTGTCCCAAAATGGGGTTTCACCTTGTGTGCAAGAAGCCAATCCACACTCATTGAGTTACTTGATTTATACAGAGGCATGAGCTAGTCTGGAAACTTCTCAAAACTAGTATCTAGGAGCCTACAGCAGCAAACATATACAAGAAAAAAAAATACTAGAGAAAAATGAAGACAATATTATGGGACTTGGAAATTGCAAGGAGAAAGCAACAGAGTGAATCTCACAGAGCAAGGCTGAACTACCAGCCTGGAATTCATGTTTTAAAAGCCACGTCAATGTCTGTGCTTGTGGAATCAGAAAAATCACAAGCTACTGGCCAGCAGGGAGGATCTTAAAAGGGGCTGTGAAATGCATCCTACTATAGCTAACAGGCATGACAGCAGAACTTGCACCAAGGAAGGAGTCCTGCATGACCTGTGGCCCCCCAAACAAGGGGCACAGTGTGTGACTGAATTGTATCTCATGGCAGGAGCAGGATACACTTTGACTAAAAGTTGGAGAGCCCAAACTTCTAGAGGCCAATGGCTAACTATACACATGATGGCAAATCAGATGGTGGGTGCCCAGAAATTACCCAGGGTCTATAAATTGTCCAGCTTAAACAAACCACTGCATTGTGAATAGCTCTGGTCACAGTTCCTGTGCTCACCCTAGCTCCCTGTCCTGTTTCCCCTCTTTCCTCACAGCACTCTGTATCTCAGCAGCTCAGACATCACATTGACAACAGGCTGGTCCTCTACAACCAACTGTGGGGGATCAGCCAGCCCTCAAGACCTTAAACCATTTCTAAAGTACACAAACAAAGCCCCCATTGCTGTGTTCAAGCACAAGAAACAAACCCTTCTTTAGAGGATGAGGGTGTGTAGCCTTGTTTTTCTGACCAACCAACCCTTTCCATTTTTCAGAGCAGCAGGTTAAGAGAGGTGGTATCATGGGCTGCAGATCACACCATGGACAGCCAGGACACTTTCCACCTCCACACCACGAGTGGAGAATTTTCCAAAGGCTGGTTACACCCAGCAGACAGGGTACAAACTCTGCTGGCCTTTTACCAACCCTGAGCAGCCACTGAGGATTCCAGCTATGTAAGAAACATGCCAGCATCATCTTTGGGAGCTGCATAAAGATCAGGAAGACTTGAAGGAACTTTCTAATGAGGACATCTCTTTCCCCACTGCACCTCTCTGGGGAACATGGGGAAAACAGAACTGGCAGCTGGACATGACAAACAGAGCCTCTCCTCTGGGTCTGTTGTGTGTGAACTCAGCCAAAAACACACCACCATACCACCTTGGGCCCACACCCATATGAATTCTGACAGTACCTACCAGGGACCCAGCACAAATCCTTTTCCATTCCAGCTTACAACTTCTGCATGAAAAATTGCATTTGGAAAATAATCTTTTTCATGAATCCTTTAATTACACTCTCATTACATAGATACTGATTTTATGTAAATTGTAACTTGTTTTTTCTAAAACATTAACAATCTTATGAGGCAATTCAGCAGCCATAAAACTGGTGGCAATCAAAATGCCTGTGACAATACAGTCAAACTTTTTACAGTTCTCCAGCTACACTCCTTATGTCCAAAGAAACACTTATGAATGCATGACCAAAAAAAATTATATCACAAAGAAAGAAAGGGGGAAGAGCTACAAGAAACTTTTGCCTAAAACTCCTGTGTAGCATAATGTTCAAGATAAACAATTACAAGCCAAGGAAATAGGCCACTCACAAAGACAGAAAATGAAAAATAGAAAAGAAAAAAAAATTATTCATAAGCAATGTAAGATGGCACACAGAAATTACTGGGCTAATTGTATTCCTATTGTCTTCTGCTCTATAACAGTTTTGGGGCCCATTAGACAGGCTGCTGCTCTGTCAATTCTTCCACAATACACAAAAAATCCATTTGTCAGAGAGGATGCCCCAGGTTTACTTCAGGATAAGTGGGTTGAATGACATAATACAGCAGTTTCTTGGGTAACTTCTTTGTAATTAAATCTCTTACTCTGGAAGAAAGCCTGAGGCAGACATCAGGAGAGCACCAGCAGATTTTTAGGACAGCGATACACACAGAAGCACGAAGCTGGGGCATTTTGGAGCTTTTGGTTCACAACTCTGGTCACCTCAAAGCTGTGTCAAGCATTTAATGCTTTGAAGGTTGGACAAGTGAATATCAAACTGAATTAGCTGCTGTAACAATGAGGAAAGTCATCATTTTACCAAGTGGGAGACAAAAAAAAGTATGAGTAAATACACCAAATATCTTCAATTTTAAAAAATACTGAAACATATAAAGCAACTCAGTCTTCCTCAGTCTTAAGTTCCAACAATAACAGGCACTAAATGCTTCAAGAACAT
Source organism: Aegithalos caudatus (assembly GCA_013389925.1). Lineage (NCBI taxonomy): Eukaryota > Metazoa > Chordata > Aves > Passeriformes > Aegithalidae > Aegithalos > Aegithalos caudatus. Next base: position 297,952 of record WEIU01015011.1, read on the forward strand.
TCACAGCCAGTAATTAAGCCTCAAATCCAGGCACTAAAACAGTGAGCAAAAGAGAAGCTCTCAGCAGTGCACATCTGCCTAAAGGACAGCAACTTCCAGCTTCTACACTGTGCACACCTGAGTGCTCAGGCTGAAAATGCAGGTTAAAGACCAGATCTGAAAGAAGTATTTCTGATATATTACCTAGTGTTGTGTGCCAGCTGATCCAGACAGCAGAGCTCGACACAAGCACTGGCCTCACTCCCAATGCAGTGCCCAGAATCTCTTCAGCAGCACAGACCAGTTTTCACCTTTTAAAGGTGGCACTTATTTCTGCAGTAACATCAAGAGATAAAATAAATACCTTACTGATCGTGGACAGCACACTGTTACATGCAGGACAGCATTCTTCTTTGTGTTCTACTTTCCCAGGTGCTTGGTCAGAAACCAGCAATATCCCTTAAAAAGCCTCAGACTTCTCTGAAATGCAAAACCCACCTATCTTCCACAACATCTTTTAACCAAAACTGAACAGGCATAGAGCTGCAAGTTCCCATTGCACAAAAACAGCCACAGAAGAGAAAAAAAAAAAAAAAAAAAAAGGCAGAGAATTTGCAGAACACTAAATGAGTTCAAAACAGACACCTATGTCAGAACTGTAAGACAGTTTATCTTCTTTCTTATTCCTGAAGATGGGCAAGACAGAGACCATTTAGCTTTTTCCAGTATTATTCTTTAAGTTAAACACATAACAGTTCAAAACACGATTTCAAGTTAGATTCAGATATATCTTCCTCAAGAAGAACTCAATTACATGTACTGGATAATTACATTTTTCCAGTGGGTGACTGAGGGCAGGAGTCCTGCCCCCCACCACAATGAATCACAGTGTGAGGAAGCCTTGTTCACTCTTCCCAGAGCAATGCCTCACTGAGCCCTGGCTCACCTCTCTGAAATCCCCTGCAGTGCCCAACAGGCCTGCTTAAAACAAATTTATAATCGTACAAGCACAGACTAACACGCTTTACAGTGAATCAATTTTTTTTTACTTGGTTACACATGCTGCTGAGTTCCCTTTCAGTTGGGAACTGCAAGACAATATCAAAAGGATCTTGCAAGTTTTCACCATGTCTTTATTCTGAAAATAGCAATTTTTTAACAGGGTGTCAGTTACTGGCATTAGAATTTATCTGGGGGGTAGGGTGTGTCCCTCCTTCACAGTGGTGTATCCTCCCTGATGGTGCTCAAGGTTCAGTAACCCTCCTGCTAATTGTATCTTAATCAAATCAATCTAATTGTATCTTAATCTGATTGGAGTTGTGAGGCAAATAACGTTTTTCTTCCCTTACAATAAAGTCAAACTTAAAAGCAGAAGACTCTTACTGGCACTGGAAAATGAAGGACTTTCCATTGAAGCAGCAAGGAACAGATAGTTCCAGATGGGAAAGAACCATCTGCACTATTTAGGATCAACAAACAAAAACCTAAACAAAAATAATTCATTTTTATTTTCCCAGAACGTTTCAATTGGATTTTTCCTGCTCTGTCACCTTCAAAAGAAATGCCTGTAGGCAAAGCAGAAGGGGAACACATCACTGTTAAGGAAGCTTAACAAAAAGAGGCTCCTAGACAGCAGATTTTCCTCTCACACTGTGCCAGGCAGGCAGTCATTCCCTGACCTGAGGGCAGTGTTCTGAGATGCAGACTGGCAAAGTCTCTGCTAAGGGAGACCCTGCAATGCCCTCAGCACTCAGGGCTGGCTGCCAGTGCTGATCACTTCCAATGACAAGTGCAGAATAAGGAAACATCCTAGCAGAGGCTCTGGGCTGGAGGATGCGCCCTGTCTGGTACTCTACGCTTCAAAAAGCACAAAGTTCAAGGCCGAGTGTGACCACTTTATAAAAACAGCAGTGTTTTTATGATTGCAGATGACTCACAAACAAGTGCTAAGCTTTGCTTTCTATTTCTCCACAAACACAGAGCGGAGCGAGCAGGGCTTTCCAGCTCATTTCCAGTTCCGATCCAGCGCAGGGCACTGTGACTGTCCAGCCGGCTCAGCAGCTCCAGGGCTGGGGACAAAACTGAGTAGCTCACACTGAACAGGCTCATCCACATGAAGATGTCACTCCTCCCAGGGCCCACTTTCATCTCCAGGCCAGTGTTGCAGCTTTTCTAATTCTGGTTCCTTCCCTGTGGCTGACAGCAGTGAAGAACTGGAAGCTGTGGTCACAGAGCAGGGCTCCTCTTCCCAGAACTCCTCACCTACACAAGAAGTGTGAGGCCCAAAGGATTGAGCTGAGCCAGCCCAACCACTGAGCAGCAGTTTAAGCAGGTGGCAAACAAACCAGCACAAGCCCTTATGGCACCTCCAGAGATGTCTGCAGGAGTCAGTGAACTCCCAACCAGCCTGTCTGCCACCCCTGCACACCCTCAGCAGCCCGGCCACCCAAATCCAGCTTTCCACATCCTAAAAGAGGCTGCAGGTAAGATAGTTGATTCTGCATGGGTTTTCATTACATCTAAAGCAGTATTTGAGGACAGAGGTCTTGGGGGAAGGTTCAGTAATTGCCAGCAGTGCAGCAATTCCTGTACCTGTTTCATTGGTCTTCTACCACAAGACAATTACATCTCATACTTCTGCTTCTTTAAGCTGCTCCTGAACCTAGAGTTAACTACTGAGCAGAACACAAGGACTTGCTCTCAAACAAAATTACCCTCACACCATCACTTTTAATAAAGAAATCTTACATTTGTTTAATGAGACATTTTCAGCCATTCTAAAGTTTGCGATGTCATTTTTCATGATTTCTGTCTGATCGCCTTAAACTCTGGAAGTCCCAAGGTGCATAAGGACTGATGAAGCATTTCCTCTGAATTCAGGAACACCTGAACATGGCCCTTATTGCTCACTAGTGTGTCATAGATATAAAAACACTGAAAAACCCCAACTGGTTCCACCCAAAAGTTACCACATGAATAAATATTTACCTGAACTTTAAACAGAGAGATTGAGTCTTCATCCTGTTTCTGTGAAGATCTCATCACAATCACTGAGTTACCTGAAATGTTATTAGTAGCACTACTTGTGATTTGTTTGTTGTGACCTGTGTAGTCTATTTTCTTCACTACTTTCGTGCCTCCATGTTTCACTTCTCAATTACACTCTGTGAAATGTCTAATACAGTGAAACTATGCAAATTTACTTCTACTTAGTTCTCAAATTCTGCTTTTTGTTGTGCTTATATTTGAATTTATATAAATGAGAACACAGAGTTAAAAAGCAAGATTGAACAATTTTTCAGTAATTAATTATTATGAGCCATTTTGTGAAGGTACTGCCCACCCTGCTCCAGGTGTCACTTGGAATGCTTTGCTCCTTATGATTAAAATAAACTCCCAAGTGTGGATTGCAAGACACTGAACCAACACAGAAATACCTAAGTGTATTTTACAGACATGCTTCTGCAGTCCAACTTGCTGTTTGATTCCAAATATTACCACATAACACATAATAACAGCATTCCATCACTAACATGCAACAGCAAATACTACCTGAAAATAGAAGTAACCATTAAGCTTACTTAGTTCCAGTGCTGAAGAAGGAAAAATACAAGCATCTAATAAATGCAGTTTACCTCCAGCTATACCCAACACTCAAAAGCAAATCTATTAAGCTCATTTAGATAAGAAAAATGTGCATTTTAATCTGCTCTTGCTCCCCCCACTCCCTCCTCTTTCAGGTAGTGAGGCCTCATAGAAAAAAAAAAATTAATATGAAGCATAATTTCAGCATGACAATTTATAATACTACATAATTTAAGAACTCCAAATCTGAATTAAGCTCAGGCTAGAAGCAAGGGAGTGCTTGTTTTAAAAAACAAACAAACCCCTAAACCCACCAAAACCAAAAACACACCACAAAAAAAAAAAAAAAAAAAAAAAAAAAAAAAAAAAAAAAAAAAAAAAAAAAGACAATCCTGCTGTTGTCAAACCAACTGTTTAAATATCTGAATTTGGATCCTAAAGTCAGAATAGTATTCACATATTATACACTGCCTTTGGACATAGCACCTAAAATTACAGAATACTTGCTGCAAGAACAAACTGACCAGTCCAAACACTTCCATTTTCCTCAGCTGCAATGCTCAGCTCAGTAATTTAGACTACACAGCATTTTCTGGCTTCCTTGGTTAAGGCAAGGTTTCAGTCCATTCACCAGCCACCTGTTCAACTGGCTCACTCCTGAGAGAAGCAGAAGTGTTTTGTGGTGTCAGGAGCCCTTCAGAGAGAATTCCCTTCCATGTTCTGAGAAGGAGCAGCCCAAGAAATGACAGATTCTCATGCTCTGACATTTCCAGGTGTGCAGGGATGGAGGAGAGGCAGCAGACACATCACAGTCACTGTATTTATCCTCCTGCTGTCACTCAGTTATGACACCAGTATTTACACCACTTTCTGGAAACAGGCAGCCAAACCCCACCCTCTCCCTGATAAATGAACATGAGCTCCTTCTTTTCCCAGAGCTGACTTTGACAACTTCACTGCATTCTGCACCCCAGCCTGTTGCCAGCCCCAAACTGCAGGAGCAGCAGGACACAAGGATGTAAACCTGGGCACACAGGAGAGCTGCTGAAGCAGCAGCAGCACCTGTATGTAAGAAAGCAATTATTAAATATGACAAAAATCAGACACCAAAAAAGTGACTCTTGCAACTGAAAGCAAAGGCTTTTCAGTTTTCACATGAAAAATGATGGCTTGACCAAGACAGAAATTTCTCAACCATACTTGACAGCAGAAGAGTGATTTTCCAAGGAAAAGTTAAAAAAAAAAATTCACAAATTCCTTTCAAATTTTCTCCGAAGATAAGAGAGAAAGAAAACAAAGCCCCTCTAAAATCCTATGTTACTTCTCATCAGCACTTTGCAAGAAAATAGTACATCACAGAACAACAGAAAGTTTAACAACAAACCAGTTCATTTGCCACCACACCCCAATAAATCTCTTTTGAGCTTAACTGGTCTGTTAATCACTGAAATGTAGATGCTTGAGCCAAAGACTTCACTAATGTTGTCATTTCTGAAGAACACGTCTTCAGAAGGTATTTAACCACAGCCTCTTTTTCAAAAAAATTGTCATTGCATGGTAGAAACCCTCTATTACTGCACAAATAGAGCTAAAAACCACCAAAGAGTAGCGTGCTACTTCCCTGGCCAACAAGTTCCAGTTAAATCAACAATGAAGAAGCAACTTAGGTCATCAAGAGAGTGGAAAAGTTTCACAGAAATTGGTATATATTGTCTGGTTCTTTCAAGCTTTATCAGCACAGTGACTGCATCTCTCATCCTCCGGAGGCAACAACCTCAGGAATTCACCTCTAAGCAGTGATATACCAGGATTTTAAACACTGGCATGTAGTGATGGGGATACAAAAGGAGCCAAGTGCTGAAGGCCTCTATAAATCCTACAGTTGCACACAATGAAAGTTTCAAGTTATCAAGCTATAAATAAATCTGAAAATTCAGCCGTGGTTTGTGAAATTCACATTAAAAAGAAAGTAACTTGAGGATACTAAAATGATGAGCTGCAGAGATAGACTAAGGCAAGAATTGCTCTGCCTTCTCATAAAATTTACCTAGAAGTTAAATGGAACAGAAATAACTCAGAGAAAACAGCTATAAATAGAAAGGGGTTAATCATTCAAATTTCTATTCCCATGACAAGAATACACTAAAGACTAACTTTTTAATCTTATGATACAATGCTTTAAAAATACTTTAGCTGCTGCACTACAATCTGCCTCTACCTACTTTTTAAGAATAATTTCTCCTTTATTTTTTTAAATGCAATAAAGGAGATTTTCTTTCAACAAAAAACATTTTCACTGACAGTCAACAGTGAGCTTGTGCATCAGCTGGAACAATTATATGTGGTCACTTAAATGGATCTTTTTTAATGGGGCCACTCAAAAATACACTTATCTTTTCTCCAAGTTAATATAAAGCACATAAAACTTATTTGTCATCGATTTCAACTACCAGAGCTGTGACTAATTTTTCAATTAAGAGTTTGCATTTATCCTAAAGCAGCAGAGAAACTTAGAATCATTAAGGTTGGAAAAGGCCTCCAAGATGATGGAGTCCAACTGCTCTCCCAGCAGTGACAAGCCCATCCCTAAGCCCTGCCCCAAGCATCACATCCATTATACTTGTTTAAGGACATTAACTCAAGTTCCCCACGCAAAGACACCAAAGAAAGAAAACTGCCTCACCCTTGATGCACAGATAGAAACACTCCAGGATAACCCAATGTCTCTGAACTCACACAGAGCCCGTGACACACTTGGAAATAGAACCTAATTATTACAAATCCCCAGCCAGTGCTTTACCCACAATGTTTCTCACCCAAGTAAATTAATGTTGAAGCCTTTTAAGTTAAACCAAATGGAGTACAGGAAATAATACACAGAGAGGAGTTCTTTATTTTCAAAACATAGAAACAAATAAGGACTTTTGTCTTTTTGTGGTGCCCACCAAGTTGACTATAAAGTGATTTGTAATACAGCATATTTGCAGTGACAGAAATGAGGACAGCATCCAATACATGCATTCAACTTTGAAAGATACAGAGCTGCTGAAGATCTCCATTGACTACTCATTACAAGGAATTGTGAGCAAAAAACTCGATTGTGGTCTTAACATTCCTTCCAACTTGTTATGTTACATCCTCACATTCTCACCAAACTTGCTTTTATTGAAGAACTCTCCTAAACAAACAGCCTTCCCTTTTATGCAGAACCTTTCTGCTCTTCCCTCTCACTGCAGGTCTTTGTGCACCAGATTTATTTACAGCGCCCAGAGGAAACAGAAGCTCCCAGTTATCAAAACAGACTGCAGAATGCAAATAAACAATTGTTATGTATTTATGCTAGCTGGACTCTAATTTGTGCAGAATGACACTGAGTATTAAAAAAAAAGTTAAAGTTAAACGTTAACAGTTAAAGCAACAATTCAATAAACAAAACGTTGCTGTTGTTATTATTACTCAGATAAAAACAGAGTTAGGTCATTATTCTGGGCTTACTAAAGTTTTCAACATAGCTAGAGGTCACCTAATTCAGGTCTAAATAAACATTTTTATTAAAAAAATATTAACTCCCTACATTACTACCACTAGTAGCAGAGTAAAAAAGAATCTGTGAAGTGCTGGGGAAGTCAAACTGGCCTAGCATGAAAACTCTCAGTATTCTACACATCTGAAAAGCGATATCTGTACCTTTAAACACATGGGAAATCTTGCAATTGTTTGCACACAGCTTGTAAAAGCTTATAAACATAATAAAAATATTTAAAGTTAGATATGTAATCGGATGCAGATGATCAGTATGTTATAAAGTTCTTTTTATTTTTCAATAAAATATAAAAGGATTTTTGTCAAAAACATTGTATCTGTCTTACATGGATACTAAAAAGAAGCAAAAGAATACTAGCTACTGAGCAGATAACAGTCCCTCCTCATGTTTATTATAACAACAGAAAGGAAAGTCTCTTTTCTTGCTAGCAAATTTTGTGCCAAAAATTAATGTGCCATTTGCTGCTGACAATCTGCCAGACTAATGTTTTTCTTCACTCCAGAGAGTTCAGAAACTACTACTCACTTTCCAGTCAGCATTCATCACAGATTCCTCCTATGAGAAGAAAAACAAGACAGCTCTTCTACAGACACACACACCCCTCAGTCATTACTACACGTAAATAATTTAAAACACTTCAGCAGTACACAAGCGTTCTTCACCTCCTGCTATTGTGGCTCAATCCACAACTCCTCAATTTCACTTAAACCTGGCATAAGGCAGAATAAAATCATAGAATCATTTAGGTAGGAAAAGACTCTTAAGAGTAAGTTTAACCTTTAACCCAGGGCTTCCAAGCCCAGCACTAAACCCTGCCCTGAGTGCCACAGCTGCACATCTTTTAAATACATCCAGGTGATGCATGGTGAGTGCACCACTGCCCTGGGCAGCCCCTTCCAATGCTAGATAACACTTGTGGTGAAGAAACTTTTCCTAATATCCAACCTAAACCTTCCCTGGTGTGCAGCTGAGGCAGTTTTCTCTCATCCTATTACTAGGTGCTTGGGAAAAGGCTGAGCTTCACCTGGCTGTGACCTCCTTCCACATTGTTGTAAAGCTACACTATTGTAAAACTCTAAAGCAAGCTGGGGCTGCCCCATCCCTGGCAGTGTCCAAGGCCAGGCTGGATGGGGCTTGGAGCAAATTGGGATAGTGGAGGTGTCCTTGTCACGGCAGGGGAGTGCAACTGGGTCATCTTTAACCTTCCCACCCAAACCATTTTAGGATTCTACATTTCAAATTTTACTTCCTACTAGGTTTGGACTTGTTTTCAGGGATTCAGTCTTCTCCATCACCATTAACTAGTACCAGGACTAAACTCTGCTGTGCCTGCTCACATGCTGATGCTGCCATTGCCCACAGGGACAGCGCACACACACAGACACTGTCTCTTTCACTGCTGTCTTTACACCAAGCACTAACTCTCCTTTGCTTAGAGGATCCCTGGTTAGGATTTAGACAATCCTCCTTAAAGATCTTATGTCTTGAACTGCATCCTTGGCAGGACACAGAGATAACCAGATAGTAAATTCAGAAATTCTTTTCCTGTATCAGAAACAAAGTAAGATGCTCAGCACTGAAGGTCAGAAATACAAATACTCCAAGCCCATGTGATTTTCAAGCCCCAGTACACAATGTACGTGCTGGTGTGAAAATCCCAAAGGCCTCGCCTTCCTCAGCAACACCTATTTAAGTCAAAAAGGGAACTGGGAAAAAAAAAAGAAAAATAACAAACCCACAAAAAACCCCAAATGCATAGAACTTCCCAACACCAGCAGAGAGTAAATAACATTGTCACGTATGGTTAATACACTTAAATTCTGTGGGAGTTGGGAGGGAAATAATGGGAGATCTGGAGAGAAGGACTAACTCAAGAGTAGTAAACTTAGTGCCACACTGTACAAAGGAAAAAAAAGTTAAAAGCCTGTGAATATTGAAAGGTAAATGAGGTGGAAAGAAGTACAGGCAAAAGGACCAAAGTACTCTTCAAAACCAGAAAGGAAATCTGAGACATAAAGCCAAGCAGGAAGGGGATTCAGTGCCCAGTGCGATTTTCAAATAACCATTTATGTGCTTCTTTCCACCAGGCCAACTTGGTATTTAGCTTTTTGAGTTTCTGCTGGCAGCACTGGCCTTTGTTTACCTGGCTGTTCCCTGTAGCTGTGTCTGTACCAATGGTTTGGACACACCAATTACAGACCAACCTGCAGTCTTCTGGAAGAATACACGGCAATGCTCACACCAGTGACTGAAAACCATCCTTCTGCAGGACTCAAAAGCAGTATTTTTGCATGTTATTTGCAGTGAGACAAATGTAATCAGTCTTTTAAATCATGTAGACTTCATATTCTTCTGTTGTGAACATTCTATACGCATAAATATCAAATTATTAACTGAAAATAACAGCGCATTTTAAAATGTTATCTTTGCTTGTTAAAAAAATAAAATGATGCAACATTATCAAAATGCGTCTCTGAAGCACAATATTTACCAAAGATAAAAAAGGTATTGCTCAAGAGTTAGCTCCCATAAGAACCTCAAGCAGTAAATAATGTTACCAGTTGTTCTATTTTCTAGAGATTTTGTACAATGTTCTCCAAACCTACCAGCTCTGATTTTAAACTGCTTCTGGTACTCTGTAGCTGCACACAAGCACAGGTCTTCCACATTAAACCTGTCACAAACCCACTTGACAGCAGGACTCTGAACCTCTTACAGTGTCAGGTTAATGGTACAGACCACCAGCTATTGCACAGTCCACATGACAGCTTCCAGAAACAACTGCCTGTTCCTATGCTTATTTTTAAATTATTTAATTGCCCTGATACCTTCTGGGCACAAAAAGGATGTTTGGAAACACCGAGAATTAACAAACACTTCGTAGCAACACTGTACCAAAAAACTAAAGGCACAGCAATATTTTTACAGATTCTTATTAACAGAGAACTTTCACCACAGAGCCTCATGTGACTTCCACAAAACTTTTTATCTATCTCTGCCAGCCACATGAGCTCGTGCCCACATTCTGCCAGCTGATGCCAACTCCAAACTTACATCCTCCAATTCATCTCTGAATTCTCTCAGAGTTTTGGTTTGGTTGTTTTTTGGTTTTTTTGGTTTTTTGGTTTTTTTTAAATCCAGTGGATATATGGTGCCTGGGGGCAAGGAGAGGACAGGAATGACCTAAAGTGAGAGCAAGCAGTGCAAGCCTCTAATGGACTACACTTAAAACTGTCCATTAGTTCCAAATTCATGCCTCTGCTTTCTGCTCTGCATACCATATGGGGGGAAAGGCCCAGAAGAGCACTGTGAAAAGAAATTTTAAATCAACTTACACCTTTAGTAGCCTCTAAAAGTGAACCCAAAAAGAGAGCAATGAGAATGCACAGATTACTTATGTCTCATAAAAAGAAATAAGAAATAACAGCGCTCCCACTGTTCCTCCCCTTACAAGTAAATCCATGCAAAGACAAAATGTAACATCACCTACCAACACAAAAATTAAACTCCCAACACAGACTTTCCTCCCAACCATCACAGTTTCTGGAAAACAGCAACAAAACTTGTATTTATATAGCCAGTAGTGAATTAAAGTACTAAAAGATTCTTTATCAACATAATATGGGAAGTAAAACTATTCAGCTTTACACCAGCATATAAAGCTGAGCTACACAAGCATAAAACTAGACATCAATACCTTGAATGGAGCTGCTTTAAGATATTTTGATGCTGCTATCATGATGAATTCACAAACCTATTCTAAGAAGGCAGAGTAACTGCTTTTGCAAACAAAAGCAAGATATTCTGGAAACAGAAGAGCACCCTTTACAATTCAATTTCATAGCAAAAATTTAATGCAACACTATTTATGAAAAATATACATGCTTAATAAGCTTGAAAAAACAGAAGTAAGCTGCGAGTTGCAAATTTATATATTTTGTGTCAGAAGGAAGTTATATGTCTTACAGTCCTTTAAAAGTAAATACTAAACATACTTCTATATATGTAGATGTAGCTCCAAAGACAGAAAAGTACTCCCGAGTTGAACTAATTCACAATTTTTAGTCAAGATCACCTAAGGTGAGAAATTGATACAACTGCCCTTCTCCCTTTTAATGAACTGAAAAAGGTTTGGCCAAGAGCCAAGCAGGGAAGTAGCAAAGGTAGGTGAGGACAGCCCGGATCCTCCGTGTACAACCAGTTTCTGAAAGACTGTGCCCTGCAGCAGGCTAAAATTAAACTTTAGCTGCCTAAAAGAAGCCCAAATCAAACTAAGTAACAATGCACACACACAAATTATCAATGGGGAAACAGAACTGCCCCAATCCCACTTCTCAAAGGAAGCTGGGTTTGACACCCCGGTGTTACTCTTTTGTTTCTCAAATCTTCTGAAGCCAGTATGTAAATTCAATTATGTTGGTACCTACATATCCACAAGCATTTGCACATGAGGGCCTCCTCTGCAGCTCCTCATGTATGTAAATGAAACGGCATTCCTGAATTTCTTTCCACCAAAGGCTGAGATAAAAAGATTTACCCATGTAAATTTGATAGACTAAGAGATTGGTCCATGTTGCTCACTAAATACCTGATACTTCAGGCATTATCCACAGCCATGTAACCTTCACCTTGAAGGCTCCCCAAATTGTGATTATTTCAAAGGTTACCTGCTGTTAATTCTGGATTTTAAGTACACACCTTACCAACCCAAAGCAAAACTTTGCTTACTAGTTACTACTGAAATAAATCTTTTAAAAAAAAAAAAAAAGTTAAATTTCTAACACAAGATGATCTTTGCCCCCAGATCTGATTTAATTATCAAAACAAAACACATTGAAGCTTTCACACCTGAGTGACTGGAAGGACAGGCAATACTGCCACAAAACAAAAGTTTTTCATCCACTCAGGCATATTAGTACTGAATTTCTGGCCTCCATGATTCAAAGTCCTCATACTTCGAGGCAAATGATTTGAGATGTAGTGTGTAACACTGTGTAACATGAATTCACTAAAAAATAAACAAAAATCCCCACCAAAACAAACAAGCAAGCTTTTCTACGCAACTCTGTGAATGATGCATATGTCAGATTTTTTTTTTGTCCTGGACTGCTTCCACAGAAACTGCCAGTTGGGAAAAGGGGCAAACCTCCAATCTTAGTGGTCTGCTGCTCCCAAGAGTGGCAAGTCAGAAATCCAGCTAAACCAAAGCAGCTCCATCACCTTTGGATAAATACAGCATCACACTCTACAGCCCAACAAGCCCTGCATTTGTTCTCAGGTAAGTTAACTGATGGCAACTTTGAAGAACCAAGGGCAACACTTCCATTTGTATCTTTAGATCTGTGAAAAAGCACTTAAACTGCTTGACCTGTGTGCCCTGGTCACTGAAACATAACAGCAGCTTTCTAGCTAAACAGCCAAAACACCAGCCTGCATTTCCACACAACTTCTAAATAACAACATTCCTTCCTCTTCACCCTCCTCATATATACAGAGTTCTAACAGCTTGGATTTTTACTGAATTTTGAGTTTAAATTATTGGCAAAATAGAGCATATAACAGACATGCAAACTTTAAAAGGAAAGTAGTAGTGGACTAGGATATGTTCTCTCTTCACTACATCACAAAAGTCAAAGAAAGATTTTGAAATTTTTTTTAAGAAGGCTTTCCTACACTAGAATTTGGAGTTCTGCCAAAAGCCCACAGACAATTGGAGAACCAGTGAATTCATGACATCAGATATTCCAAGGAAGTGAAACCTGGCTGAACGGAAGTGATTTTTACTCAAGAAAAATAGATACTTAAATAGACAAACAACAAAAATATTTTAAGACCACGTATGGAGGTCCCTTTTGTTTAAAGGAAAAAAAAAACAACACACACACACACAAAAAAGGCAAAAAACCAACACACCCCAAACATTCAATGTTAAAAACCCCACCCAAGCATGTTTCCAAGGCAATACACATCAAAACATTCTTGATTATCAATATCCCTGATAATTCTTTTTAAAAAAGGCCAGTAAGCCAGTTACCAAAGAATTTTCGTTCAGTAATCCTTTCCTGAATCCACACTCCTGAAAAGCAGTGCTTGCTGGCATGACACTCCCAGTGCCTGGAAACCACCACCAGTTCTGAACTGAAGCTTCCAGATCCCAGTTTCCAGGTGACCTGGTGATTGCTCCCCCAGCCACCTTAACACATTCCACCAGACTTCACAACCCTTTGCCAAGCATATGGGTGCTCAATATTCCTTTATATGCAATTTTCCTAATAGCAAGCATGCTCTAAAGTTTTATTCCACCTTTTAATTAGTCTTCGAAGGCATACAGCTGTGGGAGTCTCTAGCTAATATTGCAAAACACAGGTCATTCAAATTTCTCTGACATGCTTCATGCATTCATCTCACTTCAAACCCTGAACTATGGTCCTGAAAACATAAATTGTGTGTAGCTGGGGTTTACAGCTTCAGGAACTTCCTAAGCCTGAATGAAGTTCAACAGAAAACAGAATAATGACAGCAGGGACTTAGTAAGTTCCTAATATTTACAGCCATGGCTACACTTGTCAATTCCAAATGAACAAAACTTGTCAGTGTATCCAGTGACAAAAAAAGTCCATAAAGTTCGGGAAAAAAAACAAACACCAAAACCAAAACAAACAAAAAACCTCCTTACACCCCAATAAAAACTCAGCTTTCCGGATTTTGGAAAGCGTCCAACATGAGCCTAAGGACACATGTGTTGGAGCTAGACAAACCAGCGAGTCTGGCATGAAAGGTTTCCGTTTCTCCTTCAGGAACTCTTTGGGACTAATGAAGATTTATTTCCCCCTTACACAGAAGCAGCTCCCCGTCTGTGGAAGTCTGGCTGTCTGTTAGGAGAGCATACGATGACAGCGGTGCCAAAGCCATCGCTCTGTGCGCCGCCCTGCAGCTGACTGCAAACACATTTCCCAAATACTGCTTTGCCATACAAATTCCTGCGGTTCCTAAGGAAAACAACGCTCAGAAACCCAGCTGAAAACAACCGGGAGTATCGAGTAATAGAAACGCCACTTAAAATTCACAGAGCAACCACCGACAGTTCTCAGCTGAGGAAAAGAAGAAAAAAAAAAAAATAGAAAAAAACCCCACCAGGCAGAGCGCAAAGCTTGCCCGGCGAACGAACACGCTCGGGGGGAGCAGGCGCCGCGCACGCAGGGACCGTGCAGCCTCCCCG
>WEIU01015011.1:313047-332214 GCA_013389925.1 Aegithalos caudatus
AAAGCCGCTACCGCGGCCCCAGGCAGCCTCGGGCTGCGGGCAGGGGCAGCCGCCCGTGCGCACGCTGGAAAAGGCTCAGCCTAGAGCACCTTTCCCCAAGCGCCTTCTGGAAATCGGCTCTTTATAGCAGCTTGTTGCCTTGCCAAGGAATTCCCTGATACATCCTCATTTCAACAGTCTTAGTGCTGAGCTGTCAGGAATAGATGCAGGGAGACTAGTAACTATAAAAGGGGGTTTTCTAAGGCTTGAGAGAAGCAATCAAAGGAAGGCAAGGTAGAACGTAACCGGTAATGAAAAAACTTTTGCACGCTGCGGGCTCGTCCCCACCCACTGAAATCAGCAGCAACATTCCTGCCGCCTTTAATGAACACAGGGCGAGGCGTAGCACATCCTTGTCCGCAAAGAGTATGATCATATTATGCATATTTTAGCATCCCTATGCTAATAATCACGCTGTATCATTAAGCTTGTCTATTTTAGTCTGTTCATTTTTCCAGTTACTCCAGTTTTGAAAATGGATGCGTGGATTTACTTCCTCAACTTCCCTTACCGATTCTCAAGGCACTAAAAGTCCATTAAATTTGGATTAGAAAATACCTCGGAAACGCTTTGTTGCCTTTTCCAAACCAAGCAACCAACCACCACATGGATTAACTGGAAATCTCTGGGAAGGACAATGATCTCCCCTATTACATCAGCAAATGGGATTTTTGCATGAATGGTGATCGTGCAGTACTACCTCTAGGCAAATCTCAGTAGAAGGACAGAAGTTAATGAGAATTCTTGCCTACCGTGTGTCAGTTGCCTACACTGCCTGTCTGTCTGTATCAATTAACAGCTCCCCTTCCTGCTTTTAAGCAGTTCCTTAAGTCTGCTCAGTACCACAGGCATTTGCTCCTGTACATAACGCTGCTACTCCACACCACAGAGTGCAGTAAATGCACTTGACCTCCATTCTTCCTGGGGGAAAAAAAAACCCAAAAGATCCAGTAGATTTCAAATGAAACTAACTGGTTTATCAGGCAAATGTGCAGCTCATACAAATGGATCATGCTCTACATAACAAAGTTTAGTTCAGCATGTTGAGTCATTTGTTTCTTCTGTTTGAATTTACATTGCAATTGAAATGTATTTCTGAAGAAATAAGGCATTAATGAAATCCAGTACCGTAAAAAGTCCCAGATACACAGTTTTCCAAATCATTCTGATACTTGTGGTTTTGACATTAAATATTCCAGATAGTCTTGGCTTAGATACTGAAACCTTGGCTCAGCAGTTGGCCTCACTGATGACAAATGGGTTTGTGACTGGAAAGGCTTGATAACGTTTTTTTAAAGAGAGCTATTTATTCTGGATCTTGCGACATTAGGTGGTTGTTCTACAGGATCCAGTGCAGTCTTTGCAAAGCACAAGCCAAGGATGATGTGAGAAACTTACTGGACTGAGCAGAGGGCTACAATCCAGAGGTCTGTAGCCCTGTTTACTGGACTTCCACCTTTTCAATTGAATAATGATGCCCTGAAGTGTCTATCATACATAAAGCCCCAGGCACTTTAAAACTGTCTTGTATAGACAATTTCTGTGAATCGACTTCAGTGAAACCTGACCACACCGAGTTTTTCTCCAGGGTTGTAATCCCTGATTTCAAATTTCCTATCCATTTTCTGTTTCATGCCTCCAAATACAATCTCAGTATTTAGCAGGGGAAATAAAGAGATCTCAATCAGTAGTTATTAACATATTTCAGGTTATAGTTGATCAGCTTGCATGCTATTCATGTTCTTGTCACACAGGGAGTTGTTACAGACAGTATGTGCAATGTCGATAAGGAACTTGCCTTGAAACGTCTTTAAGAAATATTTTTATATCCTATGTGGCATGCAAAAAACCCCCACCAGACTTCAAATATCATTTGAATTTTCAATTTCCTTATCTTTAGATTCCCTTCCCACCCCCTTTCACAAAACAACAAAAGATCTATTATTCTGCCCCCCAGGCTATTGTTACATGTGTTCTCAGTATAACGAAAGGGTTTTGTCTAAAAGACTGGATCTGAGTCATTGCATGTGAAACAGCTGTACACCTAGGGCACATTCCTGATTGCTTGAAAATGTGTCATTTTCAGTTTTCTGGGTTTACACTCTTTGAATCCTGTGTCACTGCAGTGATCAGAAGAAAGGAACTAAGTTGTCTCTGTGTTTGCAAACGTCGTAGAACCACGGCAGCAGACTCAGACATTAAAAAAGGCAAGTGGAAATGCCATGCTAAGGATGTCTGGCCTGAAGCAGAAAAACCCATTTTGAAAAAAAATGAAGTTATTAAGTCTAAAGAACAATGATCAAGAACACAATGAAATATTCTAAGCAGGAGATGCTTAGAAAGAATAATTCATTAGAAAATTTAAACACTTATAGCAACTTGCTACTGTCCAGTACTGTGATATAACAGCAACACCTACAAACCAAATGAGCTTTGGGCAGTTAATGCACAGGAATGTTTTCTGGTGAATACTGAATGACACGAGAATCTCTCATCAGTGATTCTTTTCTTTTTAAAAAAAGAGTTATACTCAAAACTGTGTGAGCAATAGTAGAGAGAATAATGGTCACTTTACACTGCATGGTCATCCCTTTGTCAGCTTGCTGCCTACTGCTGTCCAAATAAAAGGCTTTAGAACATCTTGTGTATGACAAATAACATGTCACTCTCCTCAGCAGTCCCTAGAGAAAAGCCAGTTTGCTTTATAACGTTAAAAAAATAGCTTATCTGTTAACAAAACTTTCATCTCCCCTTTGAAGGCCCTCCTTCATCTAACTAGAAAAAGCATGTCCCCCGTTGCCTTAAGTAGCAGGTTGTTACCCTTTGGAAGATGGAATCATTAGTCACTGAAATTTAAGAAGTGTTAATAAACAAGTGACTAACTGGTTGTGACTATTTTCAAGCACATTTGGTGCAATAAATCCCAAGAATCAGGTTTAACTGTCAAAGTTTATATTTAATCTCCCATAGGGAAAACACTAAGAGATTCCCAACACATGATTTCATGCCCTAGGTTAAAGTACTGCAGCACATATTAAGGATATGACAAAGAGGATAAGGTATGAGGGTGGCATGGTCCTGTCCCAGCCTCAGCTGATAAATAAAAGTTGGCCTCCTGGACCTCCCCCATCTCTGCAGTTGTTAGACAGCCCAGTCTGTGAAATCCAAGCTGGCCACTGCCACCAGGGCCTCTCAGGGTGCACTGAGAAGGGCTAATGGCACGGACAAGGACACGGTGTGGCACAGTGCTGTGAGCAGGACACTCCCTGGAGGTGCTCTGGGCACTGCTTTGGTCCCTGTGCCTGTTCCCCAGCCTGGGTGTCCATAAAAGCTTCCTTTTGTGTCTCCCCCGATGCAGGGGAGGCTGCAGCAGCAAACAGCCCGAGTGATGTTCAGTACCAGACTGCAAATGCACAGGGCAGACAAAACTGATGCTGGGTTTGGCTAATGAAGCAAAGCCTGCAGCAAGAACAAGCAGCTTTTAACAGTGCTTTGCTGAACCAAGTTAGTTAACATGAGAAAAGTTCTGTCAGAACCTAGAGTGTACGTACAAGAATCAGAGAGGCAAACCTCTCTGCCAGCTGCAGCAGCCCCTCCAATCCACCTGCAGCAGCCCAGGCAGCATCCTGGCACTTCACTCTTCTGTTCACCCCATTAAATTCCATGTCTGAGGCCTCTCAATTTAAAATTTTAAGCCTAACTTAAATGACACAGAGCCACTTGAAATACAGGGCCCCTTCCTCAACCTCCCATGCTGCTGTGCCACACCAGGATCACCAGCACATCAGCTGCTGCACACAGCAGAGCAGGCACAGCCCTGCTGTGCACTGTGGGCTCAGCCCTTCCTGCTTTTCCCAGCTCAGACAAGCCGTGTGAGCTGGTGAGCAGCAGCAGGTGCCAGCTGGAGGGAGGCTGACCCCACCAAGGCTGTCCTGGAGCTCCCACAGAGCACAACTGCTTCCCTGGGGCTCTCCAAACCCGGTCCTGGCTGGGGAACTGCGGGATCCCTCTGCACTGAGGCAGCAGCTGTGCCAGGAAGGGCTGGGAGCTGAACCCCCTGCCCCACCATGGAAATCCACAGCCAGAAAGCACATGGTCCTATTGCTTCCAAAGAACAGAAACCCCATGGGCAGGAGCTCCTAGGCAGGCACTTTAAAATGGTGGCATTTTGATCACTTTATGCAAATTCTATTGTAATAAAGCAGCAATTTTTTAATAGCACTTAATCTGTAGACAAACTGACTGAAAATACTTACTGTCATTAATTCCATACCATAGCCAATGTATCTTTTTCTGTGTCTGTTCTGGTTTCTGGGTATGGTCACATTTTACAAGACAGCTTTTTCATGAGGTATGTGGAGATCCATTTCTATCAGCAAGTGAATATTAAAAAATCCTACCCAGAATTAGGAAGAGTAAGGCCTTTACAACAATCAACAGCATCCTGAAGTGGCCAGCTGACTGTCCTGCTACATTCTCCCTTTATATACAAATAACTCTGCTTAGTCTCTCATTTTTCCAGTCTCCTAACACAGACTTTAAAAAAGTAGTTCCATCAATACAAAACAAATTCTTTCATCCAAAAGGCCAATGCCTACTAGAACAGGACTTCTGTCCACACGTAACCTCACATCCCACACAGACAAGTCTCCCACCAGCTATCATTTCCTCTGCCTACATTATGGGCCTGAACTCATAACTAACATCAACATTTTATTAACAGAACTGGATTGTTAGAAATGTCAGTTTTTAGATGAGGCACCGAGTTCCCTTGTGTTATTTCTACTGACTTTTCTAATCAAATACAAAGATCCCATGACACATTTTGACAAAAAGTAGGGCACAGCCAGCTTATTTATTCTTTTACTAAAAATAGGCTTCAATGTCCAGCAGGTTGTAATGTGTGAGACAGCACTTCAAGTGTAACAGCTGCTCTACCTGCCTCGATACATCTGTGTTATCAGCTCCTCTTTGCAATCTGCTAATTACCAAAATCAAACATCAGCCTTCCCAAGGAGTTCCCTTTTGCTGAAATCTTACTGTGATTAGGCTAACCAATAACTGAAAAAGCAATAAAATATCTTCTCATCCTTACAGGAGGAGTTTCTGAACCCTTCCAAGCACAGCACAGCATGTTCTACATCTCTTGGGTTAATGGCATATTACTATTCTCAGCCAGAGGCAAAGACTAGAAAGAGATTCATTACAAGGAGTCTGTCTCTCTCTCAGCCTCTTTGCATATTTATTTTCTAGCTGGCCTTTTTGTTAAGGCAATTCTGATAACAGAGCAGATGTGACAACTGTGAAAACCAGTAATGATCAGAAATACTATTGAGGGTATCACACTTTTTAATGACTGTGGATATAAAACACTGTATTATTTCACAATTTCACCTTGAGGAGACTTTGAACTGATGTCTTGTCAAGTTTTCTTAGCGGAGATCATTGTGCAGCCACAATGATGTAAGTCACGGTTAGCAAGACTTTGTTTTGTCAGAACTGCCACAAGAGAGAAAACAGAGTCTTTGTCCCTCCAAGCACACTGATGTAGCTCTCCTTTGGGTCAAACACATTTACTGACCTGCAGTGCACAGTGGGCATCACCTCAGAATTTGGCCATGTCACTTTGCAAACGATGAAAGACTTGCTCCAAGCCAAATCTTTCTTTACTTCACACATGATGTGCAAACCAAAGAAAGAGACAAAAGCAAATGTGATCTATTGCTGCTACCATAAGACACAGGTACTGCATTAACATTTCATTACCCCATGGAAAACATGACCAAAACAATAATTTCACTGCTTTTCACCACTATACCTCCATAGCAGGGCAAACTAAAAAAGCTGTTGCAAAATTTTAAAAATCTGTAAGCACTAGAAAAATGACTAATACTACATGCATCATCATTCCTCAAAAATACCAATTCTAACTACAAATGGACTATTATTTTGCATCTCCATCTAAAATCAGATTCTAACTTTTTCCCTCTGGTGACTGTGTTGTAATTTTAATACTACTGATGAGTTTCTATTTTTAAAAGGACTACCAAGAATACATATATATAGCAGATAGGCTTTCAAAAGGCATCTACAGATGTCTTATAAACTATGTTTCAAGTCTAATACTAGTTCATGTACAGCTAATTTCAATGTTCATTTTTCTATAAAACTGTCCTACACTAAATCAGTGCAGAGACACAAGCACACATTGAAATTGGTGAGAAGCAAGAATGTTCAGTTCCCTGCTGCATCAGACAGAAATAATTTCATCTCACAGCTCTAATAAACTTCTGATAATCCAGAGCCATGTGTCCCATCCAAAGCAGCAAAAAGCAGCACTCTGACACATTTCAGAGCAGTGTTATTAACGGGCAATGCACAACCAATGCAGGAGAGATTCCTGGAATACTCCTAAAATGCCAGTACATTTTTTGAAGCATTGCTCTGACAGTCTTTCATTGCTAGACCATCCAGTCATGCTGAATCAGGAAGACCCATGTTATTTCTAGGAATTATATTTTAGACAGTTTCTTTGAGCTACAGATGCATCATCCTAATTTTTAGTCTACAAGAGCTAAAATTATTAAGTCTGGCAAGATGCCATCACAAAAAAAAATTTAAAAGCTGTTGCAGTGTAAGAGTACAAGTATATTATTATTCCTTTTAAAACTAGAAATTAAGCCTGCCTTACTATTTTGGAAACTCCAGACTTTGTGATGAATCACTTTTTACATGGTTTCCAAGTATTGATTAACCAAATCAAAAACTCTGTGTTTCACCCACTCTGCCTGGCAGTCTATCACAACAACTGGAAAGTTTCATTTATATGACTCATATGCCTTTAGATTAAACAACTATGCAAATGGTGCCAAGTCTTTGTTTATCACAGCTTTGTCAGCAAAACAAAATCATCCAGCAGGTGAATCATGAAATTACTGTCTGTGTGGATGAGGGAAGCAGAGATGCCAGCTGAACTTCACGCTTCCCGATCTATTTCTCCTCCTTCTCCTCTCCTTCACTGCGTGACTGCAGCCCTGCTCATGTGAGCAGAGCTCTCCCTGCCTTTTCCTCAGCACAGCTCACTTGGCTGCAGTCCAGAAAGTCCTTTAGCACATCAGGAGAACTGCAGCTTAAGTGGCTTGCTCAGGAGAATGCCCTTGCTGCCTTCCTCTGCGAGGGAAAGTGGGGTTTATTTCCAGAATGAGAAGTGCATCCATTTCAGTGGCTCCACCGTTCAGTGTGATGCTCCCCTGCTTGGAGAGGGCTCCCAGGGGGCTTCTGTTGCAATTCTGTTCCACTCTGGAGAAAGACTGAGAGGGTGGCAGTGCTCAGAGAAGGAGCAGCCGTCTGGACAAGGTTAAGTCACCTTCACAAGAGAGCACATTCCAGCAGCTCATAAAAATGTGGCTCAAGAGCACTTTTTCTATTCCTGGAATGTATCTCATTGCCAAAGAAGGTAGCTACGACCAGGAAAATATTCCATGGGGAGCAAACAAATTCTCCTGCCAAAGCCATTCCTCCCTACTCCACCCCAGCTGATATTACCCAAGTTGAATAATGCATGTCAAGGTATTAAGTAACATGTAAACACTTCCAGTAAATGTTTCTGCTGCAAGCCTTGCCTTAACTGGTATTGCTTCCCCCCTGTGATAATGGAAAAACATCTTCCTAAGTTCTTCTGCACCTAAAACTTATTATTAATGAGGTACTTCCCACCAAATGTTGGCTGGAATCTTCCTCTTGCCCCATCTCCAAGGTAGATTTTAAGCCTCTTGAAAACTTAGCTCTCTCAGAGATGGCCTTCTCTGGAACCTCTGAGTGGCCTCAGCCCATGCCTATGGGGAAAGCTGATGTCTCAGGAGTAATGCAGTTCTGGTAATACTCTTAAGAACAGATGACAAATCCCAATGGAAGCAAGTTGGGGGTTTTCTCCTCCCACCAAGGATGATTTAGACAAGCCTTGTCTTCTCGTCCTGCATCGTCCAACGGTGCTCCCCACCCCAATTTTGAGAATAGCTATTTTCATATCTTTTTCCAAGGGGAGGCACAATTCTTTTCAATCTGCTAGAGGAAATCTTGGAATTTAGTGTCACTTTAGGCATGCCCACCACTTACACAGCATATGCCAGTAATTCCTTCTGCTTTACTGTCAGGGACACTCCACAACCAAGGGCAAAGGCAGTTCTGTGCCAACTAACCAAAGGGGACATGGTTAATCACATCATCTTCAGGCTCCTGAATCACCTCCATGAGACTGAGAATCATTAGTCCCAAAGGAGAACAGCCCAAGGAAATTTCTGGGATTTCCCACTGGCATTTGTACTTTCATGAGAGTTTTCTGTTGGAGAGACTGAACTCCCAGGAAACAATACCAAATTCCACTCTGAAAAATGCCTGGGCAATAAGTTTGAGCAGAGCTGTTCAGTAAGAAGGTAAGTTCACACATTTTCTGTAACTTTTTCCAAATATAAATTATTTCATTTAATGTCTGTTAACTGCACAGGGCTGAGAGTTGTGGATTGAGATGGATTGTTTCCTTTCCATACCTGTTTCCTTGGCAATTGAACTTGCAGCCCAGCCGAGGATGTGACACCAGCAGCACTAAACACTACTTAGATTCAAAGATCTAAGTCACTGCAATTGGTAAGATTGCTCCTGTTTGGACAATAAATGGAAAGCAGAAATACCAGTGAACAACCTCCTCTAAGCCTTCCCTGCCCCCTGATTACAGCAGCAGCCTTTTGTGCCTGATCTCCCACATCTGGAAGAGAAGTAATGCAAATATCACAGCTCCCAGCAGCAAGGCCTCCCACCTGACAACATTAGCACCAGTGACTGTTCCAAGACCATAAAGCACAGGGGAACTGAAATCACACCCACTATGGCAAAATCAGGTCACAATTGCAACTGTTGTGCACCATCTCAATATGGGCTTATTTTTTTTTGTCTGGGCTGATCAGGACAGGCACAAAGCAAAACCCATGCCAGAAGGAGCCTGTCCTGCTCAGAAGATTGTTCAGGAGATGTTAATGACTGCATTACAGCTATCACAGGAATGCCAGTGCTCAGTAAGGAGTGTTTGGAAGAAGGGTTTCCAAATGCTGCTCCCTGCTGCTTTTAGTTCCCACAGAGAACTACTGGAAAGACCAAACCATCTGCAAACACCTTTGGAGAAAGCTCTGGCCAGCCACTGCTGCTTTCCTAAGCAAGAGTAACTCACTGCAGCCTTAATTCTTCTTTATGCTGTGAAATAACCTTTTTTGATGAAAGACTAATACAACTACTGATTTCCAGACTTCTAAAAATGGTAGGGTTAAGTGGACACACAGAAAGATCAGTGGTGTCTAGACTTCTCAAGACCTGAAAAGTTTACCTGAAAAGCTGTTTATTTTTCAGCCAGGGCACAGAGGGCACTAAAGCTGAGGTATAAATTCCTGGTTCAGAGAGGAATGTGATGACAACAAAGGAAATGCATTTGCACTGTCCTTTTTCCCCTCCACCCACCCCCACCACCTGCAAAGCAGAATTGTGCTGCCCAGCTCCTGCCTGGATCCCTCTCCACAGGGACAGGGGAAGAGGGACAAGGACAGGGGAACAGGCAGGCACCTGCCCCAGCAGCAGCACGTGGGATCAAGCAGGACACACGGAGGCAGGAGGGGCTTTCCTGAGGGGGCTGCTCGGTGTGCACATTGCACACACGTACAGATGTATATAATCCACACCTCCTGCAACTTCACAGCAGATTGGCTTTCTAGCTTTCAAAACATGGGGGAAATGCCTGACCTCAGCCTGTCACACACCATAAGCTTGTGGTTAAGCAGTGTCTGGCAGCAGCAGTCTCGCAGCCCTCACTGCAGATATCCCACAGCCCACCAGGGAGCTGGGAGCACACCTAGGCAGCAGGAAGGCCAAGACTGGATGGCAATGACAGCCTGTATACATTTGGCATATGGAAGTGTTTACATACCTGACTGCACACAGGTCTGTATCCTTATTGCTGTGTGCTCACTCACAGAGCTTGGAGCTGACACTTTGGCAAACCTGCTTAGCTGCAGTGATCCATCCAGACCTCACACTGCAGAGAGCTGCTAAAGCACAGCTGTGATGTAAAGGCCATTACAGGAGAGCAGTCACACAAATCCCTTCCAGCCTTTCTAGTGCCCCCACACACTGGACACCAACACATCATTGAAACTGAAACTTCAAGTACATCCTTACCATGTCATTAAGCTATATTTAGAATTCCTTTTGTCAAGTACAATTTTCAGTAACGTGACTCAGTTACAGTGGGGACTAGACAGCTAGACAGGTGTTTCAAAACAGCAAAAAAAATGTATCAAGGATCAGCTCTCAAGCACCTTTGTTCTCAAGCACCATTAACAACAAAGCAAATACCTGGAGCAGTCACAATACAGGAAAAGAAATCTCTACACCCCAGTGAAAAAAGTCTCGATTCATGAAATAGCACCTGTAAACTTCCAAACCATCCTATGCTAGTTCTTTCATATAACAAATCCGAAATAACCTCTTAAAACATTATCTTTAAACATTAGTCTTTTCCCTTGATAATTTAACTTAAAGATGTTTATTTAACCTTTAAATCTTGACTCTCATGCTAAATATTCCTCTGAGAAAAAGTCTGAATAAGGTATTAGAGAGAGGCATACTTCACCTCTTTTAATCAATTTAGTCACATCATTATCACAGATATATGTCAAAAAGAAATACACACAGATACGAAAAACAAGATCCTGTTACAGCACGTCAGGTTTTCTATCAAAAAACATGCCATTACATTTTGTGGCTTAATCATTTTCAAACCTAAGAATCGATGATGCTCAGTTAAATTATCCATAAAATATGCCTTGAAAAACAGCATGATTTTGTTTTGCTGTTTTCTCTCCTTCCCCCACAACAACAGGTGGGGGAACAGTCCTGCAGTCCTATAGTGGCTCGGCCATATGAACTCTATTAAAAAACTGATTATTTCAAGTTGTTACAGATCAGGTGATAAAAAGATGAAAAAATGTGAACAGACCCTAATTAGTATGTGATAGAAATGGGGCTGTTGCACTGTGTAAACGCTGAACTAGAGTGATAATGCAGGGAGACACAACAAAAGCAGCTTTGTGTTTCTCCCTGCAGCCGGTAACAGCTCCTGCAGGGGCTGTCCCTCCCAGCCTGCGGAACTCTGCAGGGGTGGAACGCTGGGTTTCCCACATCCTGCTCACAGGTACCTCCAAGTGCTCCTACAGTGTAGTTTAAGAGAACAAACACGTGTCCCGTGCTCCACAACTTGTCTGGGGAAAAAAAAAAAGGCTTTTTTAAATAAATCTTTCTGGGCTAACTCAGCCCTCTCAAACACACCTACCCAGCACACCTGTGTCACTGCCTGCAGAAACCCCAGCTATCCCACCCCTGCTCCTCCCTGGCTTCACCAAAAAGGGGCTCTCCCCTGCATCTGGGGCTGTTCCAGCTGACACTGCAGTGTCACTCCCAGCAAACAGTGCTCTGCACATCGGGGTTGGGCTTTGCCTTCACCAGCACTGGCACCCAAACACAGCGGGGTCACACTCGAGGCTGCTGAGGGCACCAGGCTAGCACAAAGAACTGCATGGCAGGTTTATTGCCAGCATTTATCACCAGCTCCCAGGGACTCTGCTCGCCTCGTTCGGGTTCTCTGACACACACTCAGTGTCTTAATCACCAACCTGCCTTTGTAATGCCCTGAAAATCACACTGCGTTTGGTACTCTGGGTCTGCAGGGGTTGATCCCACATACCCTCCCCTGTAACCTTACACAAAATCCTGCTGAGTCCAACACCTTTTCCAAACCGGTCTCCCCCAGCTTCTGTACATTTTCTGTATGTCAGCTTCTGTATGTCAGCTTCTGTACATTTTCGTCTTTTCCAATTCATTCCATCTGCTAATGGTCTTTCCATCTAGTTAAACATATTTTCCAAGGTTTCCAATTAACCTTTTTTCTTTCTTTTTTTTCCCCTATCTGATGTCCAGTTAATGATATTAAAGGGAAATTTATTAAAGAACTACCTTAGCTCAATTTCTGTCCATGTTTTTTCTCCAAACTGGCTGAGTGGGACCTTTGCAAAGGTATTTAGCAGCAGCCTGTCCTTTGTCAAAATATTTTTCCAATTTTTGTCAGCGTGAATTTTGAAATCATTGCCAAATTATTTTTGTTACATCAAATTTAAAAAAAAAAAATGTTATCTAGCTAAGCTGACATATTTTAGTCTAATTCCTTAAAACTGCGTGAGATGAAGTACACAGTGGAAAAAATCCATAAAAGTCTGGTTTGTGGCCAAAATTCCACCTTGACATAAAACAGAAGGGGGAGAAAAACGAAATCTCTTGAATAGTATTTCCCAAGTGTTTATTAATAATTGCTTTCCTTCTTAGTCTCAAATCCACGTCAACAATGCCACATCTGGATTTGATGAGGTCTGTTGAGAATCTGTTGGGACCACCCCTCATTCTGCTGCCCTGCCATCTCCAGTGGGTTCTGCATCTGTCACACACACACCCAAATGGTTCATTTCTCACAGCTCTCGTTAACCTCTGACTGCTGGGTCGGTTCTGGGTGCCAGGGTGGAATCATGAGACCAGTTCAAATATCTTCTTACAGTGGCTGCTAAATCGTAACTGTTTGAAAAGATTAAGTGTGACAGGTCAGAGAGAGGAACAAAGAGTTTTATTCATGGAGAATCTTAGTAGCCTTCAAAGCAAGTCATATGAGAAATATATGAATACATACGTTTTTATAGCTCGTGCCTAAATTAGAAACAAGATCAGAAATCTCAATGTCCCTCATGGACTCCTTCCTGTTTCCCCATGTTCTCCTATTCATTTTGGATGATACACTGTCCCCTTTCTTCTTCCTCCTCCTCTTATCCCTCCTTGTCCCTTGTCACCCCTCTCAGCACATCCTGCTCCATGACTCTGCTCTCACTTGTAAGCGTGTGCTGGAGTCAGGGATGCAACACCACAAGATCTGCCACTCTGGAAATCTGGGAATTGCCAGCTGTGAATTTCCCATCTTGCCTCCCCTGACAAAGTAAAGTGAGCATGAAGCCAGACTCTAGCCCTCCTTAACAAGCGATGTTCAAATACACTTCACAGCAAGGTAAGAAACAAGCAAGTTAATGTGGTATGTGACTGAAAAACTGTCACAGCAAAGTTCCCAAGGAAAAAGGCCATTTCCTCACCCTCTGGCTTTGGAACTAGACCAGGATAAGCTGAGTGGGTGAGGCAGAAGTGCTGGCTATTTGACCACCTCAACAGGGGGAAAGAAAAAAGGAAAGAAAGAGGGGAAAAAAGGCAGAAAACAAGCAAAAACTGTTTGCACATGAATCCTTAGGGCCATCCAAACTGGGAAGGTATGTTAGAAACCACTTCTGCTTGCGGGATTAAGGTTTTGAAGTCAACCAGGGCAATCATTTCTGGAAATACAATAAATACAGATAGTGCCTTTTGATTCAGAGAGAGGAGGGAGCAAGAGACAAATTTCTGGCTGGACAAAAACCTCTTCCTGCAAGAACAGCCACCTCTAAAAGAGGTAAAGAGAGCAACAGCAGCTACTCAGATATACACTGATGTCCCAGAACAGAATGGCAACCAGCCAGTATCTCTAACTGGTACCAATTGCTACATTGGTGGGTCTGAACAAGTTTACAGCCTCAGAAGACTGCAATCTCCCTTCCACACAGGAAAGGAAAATCGTTTCGTTTAGAGGAACTCAGAATTGCTCAACTCTAATTAATCTTCTAAAACAGGAAATCCCTGCCAGCACAGGTGGAACTACAACACACTGGCTGTGCAGCTGGGGAATGTGAAAAATGGGATTTCCGTGTTCCCATCTCATCCACTAAAAACAGAGCAAGTAAAAGAGGCAGTTGAAAAATCTGAAAAGAAGAATGCAAGTTAAAAAACTGAGAGGGGAATTTAGGAAGTCACCAGGTCATTCCTAAGAAAATTCTCTACAGTGTCAAGGATAGTTCGAGCCCTTCTGAGGAAGCTGCTGTCACTGAGAGCTGAGTTTTAGGGCAAAGGAAACTCGTCTGTATTTTAGGAACCAGAATTGAGAGGACACTGCTGCCTTCTGAGAGAGCCCTGTAATGTGCATGGACAAGTCCAGCTTCCCTCAGCCATCCCTTTGTTCTCTGTAATTGCTACGTTTAAATGCAGTTTACACTGTTACTCACTGGACCACATCACAAAAGATGAATGTCAGGACAGACATTTCTTTGCCATTGAAATGCTACTTGAGTTAAAAGTCAAGACAAGAAATAGACATTTCTTTTTGATATTTACTTGTCTGCAGCATTGTAATTGTGGAGGCATGTAGAAAAGAGGGATATAAGCAATAATTTATATTGCTACACATTTCTGTCTCTCTAATTGAAGCCAAAAGACTTAGGGATAGGTGGAGATGACACAGGTGCTTGTAGGGTAAGCCCTGCACTCTTGCTCTGAGCACTAGGGCTGTCCTTAAGTTCAGCTTAGGATAAACAATATTTTTCATGACAGTTATTTTATTTTATTTTATTGTATTGTATTGTACTGTTTTGTTTTGAACAACCTGGTCTAGTGGAAGTTGTCCCTGCCCATGGCTGGGGGGTTGGAACTGGATGATCTCTAAGGTTCTGTGAAGTCCCTTCCATCCCAGACCATTCTGTGATGCTGTGATTGGATGACATCAAGCACCACAAACCCATCTGTATCAGAAGAAAGACACAGGGCAGATTTCAGAGAAACTTTTAAAAAATTGTGTCTCAAACCAAAACAACTAACATGAACAGCAGCACCACAGCTTTGCTTAGACTAGGGAAGTTCAGTGAGGCAGTGATAAAAGAGCTGTCAGGTGGGGGTGTGTTTTCACCAGAAGAGCAGTGCTCTCAGTGTAAAACAACCTGAGTACTTCCAGCCATAGGAAGTGACCCTCACTCATCTCCATGTGCCAGACCAAGCGGGTAACAACTACAACCAGATTAATTTCCTTTAACTACAAGTACACCCTCAACACTTGCTCACTGGGGAAAAAGATAAATATACTCATTGTTAATAAGAATAACACCGGGGGAACATGACTTTTTTTTTCTTTCCTACAGACACACAGGTTCTCTATTTAAACTATTAGAAGGCTAACTTTTCTCACAAATACATTTCAGTCCATAAAACAGGTACTTGCATTGTTTTTTTAATTTCTCATGAATTTATGTTTCATTGCTACATTTCTAAAGGCCATTGAGCCCACAGGACACTGCTCTAGTCAATGTGGTTTTGTACTGCACAGCAAAGGAAGGCATGCTTGGAAATGACCTGAATACACGTAGTGGAGGCAGTAAAATGAGCAAGATTACACATCGGGGCTTTCATTTCAGCCTGGATGCTATGTTCCAGCAAGAAAGTAACACATATTCTCCAGAACAGATGTAATCAGAGGCACAGAACCTTGCCTGCTCACAGTTCAATGCTTTCATGTGTGTTGCCAGTACCATGTCAGAGCTGTCAGTAACCTGACACAGCAGGCTGCAGGTAAATCAGAAGCTCGAGCTGGTCCAAAATGTGCACGGGCCCTTCACAGCCTCACAGTCTGACCTCTGTGATTCAGGGTGCTACACTCAATATTGAAGGTAAATATATAGCAAAAACTGAAAGCTATTTTCCTCCTGGCCTGTTAGTGAAGTGCTTAATTGAAGGAGAAGACAAAGATTTAACAGATATGTCCTTCCTCTTAAGGTGGATTGGTAAAACATAGAATTTAATGTTAGGTAACTGCAGAACTGAGATAATGTCATGTTTTGCCTTCTAGAAGATAAAAGGAAAACCCTGGTTGTTATATTAAGAGGGGAAATGATTTTAAATAAATATGTTAACTTCCTGGCAAATTACAAGGTTTAGGTCAGCTCTAAAAGGAATTTGTGTCAGCTAAAATAAGGCATCTGTGTGAAAGATTAATAATAATGAAAACCAACCTCTTGAAAAAATAGAAGTAATGTTTGTTGAATTTATCATCACCTGTAAGACTGGTTATGTTAATAATCTTTCATGTTATGCCAAGTAGACTAAAAATAATTAATAGTTCACAATCTTCCCACAGAAGTTTCAGTGCCAATGTTGTTTTTACTGTTGACAATAAATACAAAGTATAATCCCAAATATTCAGGCCTTCAACATGAATACCTTATATCTGAGGAACTTCCATGAAAAGTAGTAAGAAATCTAACAGTCCAGCATTACCCTGTGAGTTCCTGGATGACAGACTCCGTGGGGAATTTTGGCCTCACTGCTCACAACTCTTCACTGAGGTCCACTCTGCTGGTGACCTGGAGAAGCAGATGGGATGAGTGCACTCAGGGTTCCACAGCTGAGCTCTGCTGAGCCACCACAAACGCTCAGGAGTCAGTGATGAGAAGCTGGGTGCTACCAAAGCCTGGCTGATTGTGCTGTTCAGGGGGTGCTGTTAAACCTTGAGGGCTCTTTGTCCAACGTGAAAGCTCTTTCCTCCTTGTCTGAAGTAGCTGTGAAACAATGTTCACCTCAAACCAGCAATAAGGAATGTCTGCAAGGACACAGCACCGTGAGAGAGGATGGAGAGGAAGAGAAGGAAACGGAGAATAAAGCAAAAGATGGAAGGGAGGAAGGTCAGAAGGTTGTTTATATGCTTACAAAATCTCAAAAATAAAGTCACACCCCCGAGAGATGCAGGTGGCAAACTGATCTCATTATAAAAACCACAATGGTTCAGAGACAGGGTCAGTTTCTGACAGGATCCTGTTTCCAGTACTGCTCATACCCAGATGTTGCAGAGGAAGGTTCCCAGCCATGCTGTCTGACAGACTTTAATGTGGTTCCTGAAGGACAAGCCAGAAATATTTGGCTAAAATTCATTGCCAAGTTAGAGAAACACTACTACAAGAAAGAAATAAAATCCACTATTTAGAACAGGACACCCATGGTTATCAAGTTTAGAACCCGCTCATGGCATTTTTCCTTGGAAACAGCACTTGGTGCAGCACACAACATACTTGCAGAACTTCCACAGCCAAAAAACTCTGATATATGCCTCAAAAGTGTGAGAAATAAACCTGACTGCCACTGCTCTGCTAGCCTAGGAACTGAGCAACTGGTGTGCCAACAGCACCAAATCCACCACGGAGTGGAAGGACTGCAATATTCACCTGCACCATGCAGACTTTTGGGGCAAAGCAGAAAGATTTACATTTCCACCTACTCTTAAGGAAGAGAGTGCCTCACCAGGACAACACACCAGTCAGTGTTCCACTCATGTCAAGGCAAGAAATGGACAAGATTCATTCCTCATCCCTCCATTAATACTGGATCTTGGGAACTGCTGTCCAGGGCTAGACAAAAAACTCCCTTCGTGATGTTTTTCTACTGAAAATGGTGTCTTTCTCCTGAGGAAAAAAAAAAAAAAAAAAGGAAAAAGAAAAAAGAAAAAAACTTTCCCTTAAAAGCCCTCATTCTGTCTAGTATTTAATTTCTAAAAACACCGAGGCCTACTATGTTTTTGTTTTCAACAAAAACTTGTTTTTGAAGTGGTGCCTCACAGGAGCTGTGGTTCAGTTGCCAGAGCACATCTCCCACATCATTTAGAGGGGAGCTGATGACACCACTGGGAGATGCAGCCTGGCCAGGGAAGCTGGGCTGCAGCCGAGTCAAAGCTGTCAATCAGAAAGTGTTCACAATTTTAGAAAGTCCACTGGAAATGTTGACAAAAGCAATGTGCTTCGCTTTAATATTTTCTGCAAAATAACACATTTGGTGATCATGTCTGTTCCTCACCATTTCTGGGCACTCCTGAAGCTGCCACTCATAAAAGTGGAACGAGCAGGACACTGGAGACTCCAACAACAGCAGCCATAGCTCATCACTGCCAGACTCCTTCCACGCTTGGGAATTCTTTCCCTCCTCAAGCATCTCAGCTCCAGTATCTGGCCATTCATTGCCAAAAGGGGCTGAGCTTCCAGAGAATGCTCTGACAACGTCAAAGATTAACTCCCCGATCCTCATGTTTAATGCACAAAACCTCTTACTGGAAGACTGCATGTAAGCCTTTGATACAGACTCTGATCCGAGGGCAATGGACAACGCTAACAGCAAAACTCGGCACCTCGGCAGCCGTCTGAGCTCTCTGACGGGATGTGAAGTCTCCCAGAAGCAACCCAGGAGCACACGAGCATTTGCAATCAAGGCTCCACTCTTATCAGACCCCTCCCAGTCTGCTCGAGCTTTACAGATCACTGACCTCCTTCGTGTTACAATTGCCAGTAAAAGACAATAGCCTGAAACTGAAAACACCTCTGGTCTACCAAGAACCTACTCTGAAGGACAAATTCACTGATAATGCCGAGCCCAGCTCATAGGATGAGACACTGATTGTCTCAGCGCTCTAAGTGAGCAGCTTAATTGCAAAAGAAAAACAGGGTGATGAATCACAGCTAAGGAAAGCACCTTGCAGAGGAAGACAGACAAACATCAGTGCTTTACATCATTAAAAATATTTGAGGTTACCCTTTAGGACAGCACACGTGGAAAACATTTCAGGAAAAAAGAGATGGAATGTTGTTTAATTGGTGAATTCTTGCCATTAGCACCCTAAAGTGTCTGACACATGCCGGCGGGCAGGAGGTGTCAGCCTCAGACATGCTGCCAGCCACACTTCCCCACTCCCAGCAGCTGCCAGACCTCGCTGAGGTTTGAAGGTTTCCCTACTGGAGGCCCTGTTCCCTTCGCTTTCTGGTAAATTAGCCGCTGTAGTCACATCTCCTTGGTAGGTTTGATTTTCTTTTCTTTCTTCTGCTTTTTTTTCTTCCCGGTTTCTTTTTGATGCAGCAGCATCTGATCTTATTCAATCCTAACCCCTCTTCTCATCTCCTCCCCCGCGAAAAGGGAAAGAGACCCCAGGAGCACCCTAGGGAGTAGGGATTCACCGAGGAGTGGGAAGCCGCCACTGCCGTGGGACTGGGGAGTTTTCCACAGCACGGAAAGCGCCAGCAGCGAGAGGGAGCGGACGCGCCCGAGTCCCCGCGCCAGGAGCCGGCCAGGAGCGGTCGGTGAGCGGGAGGGGCTCGCTCCCGCCCGCAGCCC
>WEIU01015011.1:332629-343491 GCA_013389925.1 Aegithalos caudatus
TGCCACCACCTCTGCCACACACAGCCTGCCAGTCTGCCCCTGCCACCACTGCTGCCATACACAGCCTGCCTGTGCCACACACAGCCTGCCAGCCTGCCCCTGCCACCACTGCTGCCATACACAGCCTGCCTGTGCCACACACAGCCTGCCAGCCTGCCACCAGTGCCCCAGCACCACACTGTAACTTCACCCGGGGCAGACCAACAGCCAGCCCCCTCAGTTTACAACAATAATCTTTTCAGCCGTGACTTTGCACTTGGTAGTGAAATACTGAGTCATGCCAAATGTTACCCAGCTGTTCCTTTATCTCCTTCTCTCAGGAAAGGTGATTACTCCAATATAATCTGTTTTGTTTCATGGCAGCCTCTGTTCCCTCAGAGGAGCTGCCTGGAAAGCCGTGGGGGGACGCAGGGCCGGGTCTGCCACAGCACACCCAGGGCACTGCTGCCTTGCCATCCCTCACCTCCTCCTCCCAAGCAGCTCCCAGCACGGTCTTCAGCAGCCCAGCCACCCCCGGGCCTGCCTTCCCCACAAACATCACCCATGCCACAGGCCTCCACCTACCACAGAAACTCCTGTGGGAAGCCCTGCCGGCCCTCAGGCTGGCACAGGGCATCCCACAGGCACACCCTGCCCCACCGGGGGAACACCAACACCAGCTCTGCCCTGCCCGAGCCAGCCCAGCACAAACAGCAGGAACCGGCTGCCCGCAGCCCACACGGATGTCTGCGTGGTTTTGGCTGACCTCCAGCCCAGAAAAGGCCTTCAGTCTCCTCTGCCCTTCAGCAGCACCTTGTGCCATCCTTCCCCGAGGTTCAGGCCACTGCTCGGGAGATGACGTTCTGATAAACCAAAACCTGTAACTTCAGGTGTAGTGGTGACAGAAGCTCAAACCCAGTCATCACACCTGGCAGCGTGTCAGGTGGCAAAGCACAAAGCTCTGCTCCTGCAGGCTGCAGCTTGGATTTGGTGGGAAGGCCAGGGCATCTGCCAGCAGACATGAGGCAACTAGAAAGCTAAAAGGAAGATGGTGAGCAGACCCCACAGAAAAAATGGCCTCAACTGCTGAACCAAAAGCAAACATGGTCTCTAGGAAAAGCCTGAATTCAAAAAATGCCCTAGAATGAGGCATGGAACATCCCACGGGGCAAGCTGAACCTCATATTCCTGTTTTATTGTCTGCCATAAGCAGCAAATTGGTGTTCAGCAGCAGGGGAACTTGAGCTAATGATCTCTTGTACATTTTAGTACCTGCAAGAAAGGTTTAATGAGAATTTTCAAACCTGCAAAGTTGGAATATATGCTAAAAGTATGCCAACATTATGTTTTTGAAGCCTGACATTCTTCTAATGCATGGTATGGGCGATAAGTTTTCAATGAGCAATAGCAACTCCAGACCCTTTCCTACAGCTCCTGTGCTAGCCACAAATAAGGTTCTGAGCAAGGCAGAAAAGCCAATGTCACAGAACAAAGGAACTTGAAGTGCCCTCCACCTGGAATTTCCTTTTCCAGGCTCTTCTCTATGCACAGGGTGTGCTTTGGGGATCCTCAGTGCCAGATCTCTTCCCTGCCCCTGTCCTCTGGAATGAGCAGAGCTGTCCCTGCCCACTGACACAGAACAAAACTGAACAAACTGCAGCAGCAGTTCCTTCCTATTCCTTGCAGGGGGCTGGTTCCCCTCTGTGTTTGTCCAGTTACATCAGCACATTGCAACATCACCCTCACCTGAGGAGGAGTGCTTGGGGAACTCTGTACACACAGCTTCCACCTGGAGTTACAGAAACTGGAGAGTCAGAGTTCAGTCACAATTTTACCTGGCATAAACCCACACCACAGGAAGACATCCCTCCCCTTGCCCACTCGTGGTGCTCTCTGCATCACCCCTGCCTTCCCACCGCTGCCAGCTTCTTTCCCACTGGACATGTGGGATGAGTGAACTCATCCAGGCTAAAGCAGAGGCTGGCTCATTTTCCCAACATACTTGTGACTTCTTAACAACTGCCTTCCTCAAGGAAAAAAGATATGTTCACTTGATTTTTTTTCAAAACAGAAGGCACAGTACTTACTTCCATATCTAGAAGTAGTAGTTTAATAATCTAAATTGAGGCATCTGTCCAGGTACCTATCCTAACACCTGTATGAATCAATGGCAGATATGATGAAAACCTAAGCAGCTGAGAAGGAGCTACTAGGAAAAACAGTCAGGGTCTTAGGAAGTGTTTTGCACCAGTAACTCTCAGTGACTGTTGGTGCTTTTGAGTTTATATCTGCATCAGAATTGACAGATTTGGTGGCATAGCTCTTCATGACTGACTTTTGCCAGCACTTTATCAGTAGCTTTTATCAGTAACCAATGTGTAGGTTAAACCCTGCTTTGAAAGGACTCTGTATTGGACATTCTGCTATGACTGTCTATGTCAAGGGAGCTAATGTGTCAAATTGCAGAGAATGATGAGCAGCAAGGCACTGCTGGCTCTAATTCCTCACTGAGTGTTCCTGAGATAGTTCCTTAGTCCAAATTTCCAATTTCCTCCCACAGAGCACAGCTAATACTTCACTTTTTCCACCCTCCACCAGCCATCCCTGTACAGATGATGCTGTCCAAGTAAGGCTGTTCCCCAGGCACTGAACACAGCTGTGGTACCTAAGCATGGCCTAAAGGGTAAAAATAGGTACCGAGGTACTGACTGCAGTCAAAACAAATCCCACTTGCTCAGTTTCTCACCCCTGCCTTAAAGGAATCTTGTTTTGTGTGTCCACTGCTACAGTTGGGTTTTTCAGCCTGCAGACAGCTTGTCTGCCCAGCCTAATTACAGACTCCTTAACTCATTGGCTTAACTTACAGGCCAAGGTTTCTTCTCACCTTATCAGGGTATTCAGCATTCTTCAGATCCTGACAACCCACACCCCTCCCTCACTGCTTCCCAGGATCCCTTTGTATTGTCCTTATCTAGTGTTGCCTTTTATCCTTCTTGCTTTTTCTTTTGCTATCGTTTCTCACCACACACCTTGAGAAGGGTGAGTTTCCTGGAAGAAGGCTTAGAGAAAAGATCATGCCTCCCTATCTGAGCAAGCAAGGGAGCCAGCAGCTATTTACATATTTTCTGATAAGCAATGAGAATGTCCTGATGGTCCTGTGAAGTCCACAAGGAACTGGCTTTGTGCTATTCAGCGTTTTCTGCTTGTCTATGCTTGCCCAATTCTAATGAACTAACAGTATTAAATATATTTTACATATTGTTATAACATGATTTGGAGGAGAAAGCAGTATCACTATCTTGAATTTAGTCATTAGAGATCCTATTGACAACACAGCATTTAAAATCATGAAAATAACTTTCAGAGTATGATTTTTTTTTCTTATTAATTATCAGGTAATTTCTGTCTACGGTATTAGCTTACAGCTGAATCTAATTTCTGATTATTTTGTGCAACCATGAGGGCAAACATTATATTTTATTGTATATTATTATTTTAATTCTTTACTTTTTTATAAGGACTAAAACTTGGGAGGATATTGAGTTTTTTACAGTTGGCATTTTCTTTTCTTAAAATAACTTTAAAGATCTGGAGCCTCACAGGCAAACCCCAAAGCAGCCAAGACCCCCCCTCACAAATACACACGAAGAGCTAAGACTGACGCCTTGCAATAGCACCAAGAGCTCTCGCTGCCATAACTGTGGGAATGGGCGTGCTCAGCCTTTTCCTTTCCCTGTGGGAAGAGGAGAAGCAGCCCCAAACTGCCCATTGTCACCCGGCAGTAATGCTCAGGTAGTGAGCAGCCTTGTAGGAAGAGTAAAGAGGAAGCCACGGGCTGACTCAGGCCAGCAAAGGGGCAGAGGGCTCAGGCTGAGGGGCAGAGCTGGCACCCTCCCCAGGGCTGCTGGGGAGTCCCCTGGGGCGAGCACAAATCCCGGATTAGGAAACACAGGAAAAACTTGTACATCACTCCGAGACATTTCCCTTTCAGCAAGTGAGCTTTGCGTGGTACGAACGCAGCAGATTTCTGAGTATTTCATGCTCTGTAGCTAAGAAATAAGAAAGGCTGGGCTAGGAGGTAACTGACTACCAGGAGACAACTGTTTGCATGACCACTTCTGAAAACACAGCTGAAACTCTCCTGCGGGCAGATCCTGAGATTGTAACTGTTTTCACTCGGACCATATTCAAATCAGCCTGTACTGACAACAAACAGAGTGAAAGCTAAGCCAAGCCACAGTCTCGGGAGGAGAGGAGAAGACGCAAGCAGCTGTGAGAAGAGCACAGGAGCTGCCCCTGCAGGGGCTGCCCGCTGCTCTCGGGGAACTCTCGTTGCTCTGGTGGGAACTCTCCTGCTCCCACTAATTTTGTTCTTTTATTTTTTATTAGATACTCGGCCTGTTATGACTTTCAAAGCGGTTAATTCAGAGTTTCATCTTACTCACAACACTTACCAAGCCCTAGCACTTGGCAAATACCTCAAACACACCTGCTTTGAACCTGGCTTTAGGTTAAAATATAAACCTACCCATTTGGTCAACTAAAATTGGTTGGTCACCTGTCAGTCCCTGACAGCCACACCCATCTTGTCTCTGACAGCGACCTGTTGAGGCATCTGCTGCAAGCAAAATTAAAGGAATATCTATTAATTTTCACTTCTCTTAATGGTTACAGCCAAATCCTGTGATGGTCAAATTCCTGACTTTTGAAAACCCTTTTCTGTGGGTGCTCTTTGGCACAACACTGACTTTAAAGCAGTACAGACGCACCATTTGCAAAAAACCCCATCCACATGGGGAAATCAGGCAGCAGGTGTCCTTCCAAGGAGCAAATTGCACCATCCCAACCCAGATAAGCTTGACCCTAACACTACACCCT
The DNA here is from genome assembly GCA_013389925.1 of Aegithalos caudatus. NCBI lineage: Eukaryota > Metazoa > Chordata > Aves > Passeriformes > Aegithalidae > Aegithalos > Aegithalos caudatus. The sequence goes on from WEIU01015011.1 coordinate 337,487, forward strand.
GAAAACACAAGCAAAGGCCTAAAATACGACTCCACGCATCCATTTGCTGCCATACCTGATCTCAGTCCAAACGCTCACATGTGAAAATTCCTCTTAACTCAGCTTTTGAACAGTTGGACTCACGCTCATTTTGGTAATCTGCTGGGCAGTGTGTCAACAGTGCAAGTTCTGTGTGTGATACTTTATTCAGCCAAACATTACTGAGCTCTTCCTTCATCTTGCTGTGCCTGATGCTGGGGGACAGGCAGCAGGGCTGACAGCTGCACAAAAGTCACATGAACTATGCTGCTGCTAGGCAGGAGGAGCAAGTTGTGGGGAAAACATTTCAGTGCACCAGATACTGCACAAGCATCAGAAAAAATCACCCTGTGCCACGGGCCTCGCCGTCTGAGAGGCAGCGCTGCACTCACAGCGCTGCTAACAGCCTTGACCTTGAAATGGTCCCGAACGCAGCGCTGCAGAGGAAGAAGCAGCAGGACATTGGCAAGTAGCTGCACTCAGGCGGAAAGATGAGCCCGCGGCACGTCTGCCACGGGATCGCTGCCGCCGCACAATTCCGCCGTGCAGCCAAGCGCGAACCCTCCGGGAGCCGCTCACCGGGGCTGTCTGGAGTGGCCGCTCACCTCCCCGCGACCCGGGGCTGGCTGCCCTGGCAGCTCCGTGCCCACGGCCCGGGGCTGGCTGCCCTGGCAGCTCCGTGCCCACNNNNCCCCGGGCTGGCTGCCGTGGCAGCTCCGTGCCCACCACCCGCGGCCCAGCCAAGCAGCCCCGGCTGTGCGGAGAACGCTCCGTGCTCTCTGCCCTCGCTGCACACAGCGCTGCCGGCCGCTCACCTGCGCGCCTTCACCCCGCCAGGATCAGCGTTCTCTTGAGGCACGATGGCATTCATCCTGACGGATGCTAACAAGGTGTTTCCCTGGGAAAAAGCAAAGATGCTTGTGGAGTTTACTTTAAGAGGATAATTGTCAGCAAAGTCCCTGCAATGCTTTCTAGAGTCCCTGGGATATTTTTATACTCATTCATTATAAGATCTACCAACTGCTACAAAATAGCAAGGGCTGCAATAAGAGCATTACACGTTAAGGATGGCTTTAATTACATACACAATATCTATGCAAATGTCAGATAGCATCTTCTGCATGAAAGCGTTGGTTTGTTTGCTTCTTATCCTCACAGTATGGAATCTTAGTGCTTCTTATGATGCAATATTAATTTGGTTAGACTTAATTTAATTACTTTGGTTGGTAATTAAATTAACATGTCTTAAATTAAAATAACCAGCATCATCGTGAAGCATTTCTGTCACAGTGGCTCCTAAAATATTTCAGTCAGGACGAGATCCCTATTGTTCAAAACACTGTGAAAAAAAAAAAAAAAATTGCATAAGAAAATGGGGCCAGACAAACCCATCTGCCTCTTAATGTGAGGAGGCCACTGCTGAATGGCAGGCACCCGACACAGTACAGGTGCCTCTCCAGCACCAAAAGCAACATTTTTCTCAATCTCATCCTACTTTGAATACCTTGATCTGTGTGTCATGTCCAACATTACACCATAAACCACTAAAGCAGTGCCTGTTTCACTGCTTTTCTTCAGCTGTTTCAGTGTGTTTGGTTAAAACCTTGATCACCAGAGAGCAAGTTCATAGTGATGATTTTCCTGTACACCTCAAGTCACAGAGAGGTAAAGTAACTTGACCAAGGTAGTGGTTAACTCAGTGGCTCACCCTTATTTGTACTGCTGCTGTAACTGTGCTAAGAAGTTGGGCTCCTGTTTGAACAGGAGTAAACAGATCAGGCCCTTGATGAGTCCCTGGCACAGCCAGAACAACTCCAAGATCCTGCCACTGGCAGTGATGCTTAAGGCACAGCACACCAGGCAATTGGGGCCTTTGACTGCTGCAGGAGCAGCTTCCCCTGACATGGTCTGGCCAACGAGGCTTTTGAAGCAAAAAACAAGCATTTACTCCAGATTAACATAGCACTCTGGGAACTACAAGACTGTTTGCTTAACTATGAGTATTGCAGAGTGTCATGCACAAGGTACAGTGTTACATGTACACTGAAGAAACAGAACCAACCCTGCAGCTTGCCAGGACAAAGGTTACCAACACAACTTCAGCTTAGTCCTCTGCAGGCCATGTGGCACAGTCTCGATTCCTTATTTCTCCTGCATTGATTCATCAGTGAAGCTCAAGCCCACTCTGTTCCTTGCAGCTCTCAGGAAGAGATTGCTTGCAGACTCTCTCTTTCAGCAGGATGACAAGGGAAACATTCAGCGTGGGCCAGGAGAACACATACCCGATAGTGCATTACACAAGCTGTTGTGAGGCAGTACTGGAATGTCAGCAAACAGGATCTTTGGGTCTAGCTCCAGCTCTGGAGGCAGAGAGCAGCCTAAGTCATCATAAAGAAGATCATCACACCAGCAAGTATATTTCCTTTGAAAGGTGATATGGCAAAGCAGATGAACCCTGCTGCTCTCTAGGCCAGGGCTCCATTCCCAGCTCTGTACACAGCCTGCACACTGCAGTTTATCTGCAAAACAGGTGCAGGACCACTGCCTCCCACCAGAAAGGATAACTGCCTGGTGGGAGTGCATATGCTAACAGCAGCAGTGGAGCACATGGGACCAAACATCACGGACTTCTGGGCAGCAACAAGCAGCATTGTGACTGTGCCTAACTTCTCCCCCTGCACTCGCCCTTCCCCTGTCATTGTGTGGGCTGGCAGGCTTCCAAATGTGTCAGAGCCACATGAAATGCGTGACACTTGTGACCCTGCCCTCGTGGCCCCCAGGCTGATGGTCAAGTCTGAGACACAGACCAACCCAAAAAGAAGTGAGGAAGGTCCTACCCATAACATAAAGGACTGCAGGACCAGTCTCAATGTGTTTGTTTTTTCTGCAAATTTTAAAATGGAAAAAACCCTGTAATAACAACCCAGCTTGTGAATTCTGTTCTATGTATAGCAATTCTCTTATATGTGAGCTCTGCATGTGCTTGCTGATGTCAATGCCCTGTAACCAAGAGCCACCGCTGCCTATCACACACAAGTCCTCATTATGTTGCATAACAAATTACCTTTGTTGCCTCACAGAATGGCACAGTAGATTTTGTTGTTGCCTCGTGTAAACTTTAGTCTTGCGAATTCCATTTCGCACTGACGCACTGCTGCTGCCTGACAAGTGCTTTATTTCTGTTGTCAAGCACCGAGCTCCGCGATATGCAGGCGGCCACAGAGCCTGAAAAACAAGTTCAGAAATACATAAATACGCCACCACTGTGTCTGCAAAACAATCAGCCACGTGGATCCTGGCTGCTGTAACACTGGGCTTAGAGGCTGCAGCTACACGTCCTGAGAGGCAGCACCGCTGCACATTCATCCCTCGCGGTCATCTGATGTTTTCAGTTACAAGGAAAAACAGGAACATAAAGAAACAAAGAAAGTGGCAGAACAGCAAAGGAATTTTAAACCGACAAAGAACTCATGGTGTTGGCATTTTGATGCTATACTACTGCCTTTTTAGTGGATCTTTCCAACTGCATTACACTGTCTCTTGTTTTCAGTGTTTAGGTAGCGTTTCTAACTAAAAATCATTAGTTACAATGTTCGTCCATTAAAGAACAAAGTGTGAAAATGTTAACAAATTCATCCACACGATTACAAAATGTTAAACTTCACTATACAGCCCTGAGTCTTCCTTCTTTATATATGTTCAGCACATATTTCAGGGGAAGGAAAACATTTACTGCCAGGCTTCAAACAGTGTTTCCTTTCTTAAAACGTTTTAGTTGGCAGCTTCTTCTGTTGGCATATGACCAATACTCTGGATAAGTGGGAAAATAGTGGTGATATCTATAGGCCAGATTTTGCCACTTCTTAAAATGAGTAATGCTATCTTATTTTTATATGTCCTGGCCATTCAGAACACTACTGAAAACTCACTGATGGCTGCTCCCTAATTTCCCTGGACAAAATCCAAGAGGAAGAAAACCTAGGCATTACAAGGGCAAACTTCAATAAAGTCTGAAGGTTGGCCTATTAGGATAACCCTGAATAAGGGTAACAAAATCTGGGTGCTAGTTTATTTAAAACCACACATTCTGCCATCTCCTCCTACTCCTTTGAGAAATCTATATTCCAATCTCCAACACATACTCATCTCCCATGCACTCTCCAAATTTTTTAGCTGCTTCTTAGTGGAACCTGCCCTTTCATCAGTGCTCCTGTCACCCCACTGCTCACCCCATCTCCTCCAGGGCCAAGCAATAGTCATCAAATAAATCACTGGAGACATTGTTGGACAATGGGTGAATGAATGACTGCTGAGGGATTGTGTTTTGCTTCTATTTATTGGCTGCAGTTAGACACACTTGAAGCCAAATTTCAATTACAGGGATAAAATAAAGGCCAGCCCAGTCTGGGCATTTTAAGAGATAATTGTACTTCAGTAAAGCACTAAGGCACGGCTGTTTTCAGACATTGCTGCTCACAGCTAATGGTGCTGGTACAAAATCTACCTGGGTATGACTGCAAACAGCTTTGGAGAATCTTCATGGGAATGAGTGTGGTCAATGAAGGCAGCAGGGTGCCTGGATGCTTGAGGTACAGGACAGAGAAACAAAAAATCTTTGTAAGAATCTCAGGTATGTGAGCCCTGTACAGCTGTAATTACATTGTTATTACAACAACTACTCCTTAGCTTGTGGAAAAATATCATGAGCAGCATTAAGTGGAAAGGAGGGAGATTACAGCCCTGCCTGCTTCAGGGTAAAACACCAGCCCTGAAGCTGTCAGCTTCTTTACCTTCACAATATCCTGATGACACAGCCTGGGAAATTTCAAATGATGGCTGAAAGACCAGGATTTCCCAGGAAAGAGAACGAGTGAGTCAAAGAAGACTTGATAGATGCATTCAATACAGGAGATAGGAGATCAAGTCTTTCCTGTCCTGATGTTTGAATACAGGGATATGGAAGGAAATGGAAAGAGTAGAAAACTCAGATCTGAAGAAAAGAAATACCTTCTCACAGTGAAATTTAAAGTGAGTCCAGAGGAAGTCTGGACGTTAACAAGAGTAGACAGTAACCCAAGTCCTGCTTACGCTTCACACATTTTGACACTGACAGGTATTGTTTAAGTCCTGCAGTCAGCTCTGGGCTGACTGGTTACCCTCTTTTAATAATATAAGAACAACATGACTTCAATGCAATTTGAAAGGCAACATTTTAAATTATAATTTTTTTTTTCTACACAGCACATAATTAACCTATGGAACTCATCCCCACAGGGTTTCAGTTGAGCTGAGACTCCTCCAAGAAGGATTGTACATGTATTTATTAGCTGGCCTGATTCCACCTCGGGCAAGGGTAGTGAACATTCAATTGGGTATTTGTAAATGATCCTTTTTAAGTCCCCGTGGAGAACATGCCAGCAGCCCTAAGGACCTCAGCCTTGGGAATGATATACCCAGGAGCAGGAATTCTCCAGGGCTGCACTTTAACACCTGATTTCTCCTCAACAAGAGATGAAAGTTCAGCTCCATTGCAGCTGACAACAGTGCCCCCGGGACTTGCCCTGCAGCCCTGACAGTGGGTGTGCACAGGTGACAGTGGGTGTGCACAGGTGACAGTGGGTGTGCACAGGTGACAGTGACAGTGGGTGTGCACAGGTGACAGTGACAGTGGGTGTGCACAGCTAACGGTGGGTGTACAGGTAACGCAGAGTGACCGCACACCTGCAGTGACCACTGACCGCACACCTGTCCATTGCGGAGGCTCCCTCACACCTGCCGAGCTCTCTGAGATCAGATTCGCAGCGTTTTTGTCGTTCAGGCGCTCCAGCAGAGTCAGGGCCCTGCACAGCCGACACTTTACAAACACAGATCTGCTGGGACCGAAATCCCGACCGTGCTGTTTGTGATTGCTGTGCCGGCAAAGCCACGGCTGCAGCCGGCTGCGGCGGGGAGGGACGGGCCCGGGGGCTTCGGGCCGGCGGCGGTGC
>WEIU01015014.1:7747-19390 GCA_013389925.1 Aegithalos caudatus
CCCGAGAGCCCGCGGGCGCCAGTGGCGCGGGAAGCGCTGCGGGTGCAGGAGCAGTCGGAGCAGCTGGCGCAGGAGCTGCGGGAGGTCAGCCGGAACCGCGCGTCCCTGCGCGGCCAACTGCGGGACATGCGCCAGTACCTGCACGTGCTGCGCGAGGGACAGCGCTTCACCAGCCTGCCGGTGGGTGCGGGGGTCCCCGCCGACCTGGGGGTGTTGCCTTGTGCCTCAGTTTCCTCCAGGCTTATCCCTCTGCTCCGCATCGCTGCAGGCCCCCCTGGGCTCCCCGCCGCGGCCACGGGCGCTCTCGGAGCGTGAGCCCATCCTCGACCCCTCCCTGCACCATCACCTCGAGCGCAAGATCAAGTGAGAGGGGGAAGGGAGCGGGGCTCTGGGGCAGCTGGGAAGCTGTGGGATAAGGCTTGGAGATGACCTGTGGGGCAGTGGTGCAGCCGTGGAGTGGTTTGTCTGTCTCGACACTCCTGCTGTGTCTCTGCAGCTTCGTGGCCGGTGTCATCCACCCATGGCGAGTGACCGCCTTCGAGCGGCTGCTGTGGCGTGCCTGCCGTGGGTACCTGGTGGCCTCCTTCGTGGAGATGCCTGAGCCGATGGAAGACCTGGCCACGGTGAGGCAGCACCCGGGGGGTCAGGGGATGGCATGGCTGTGGGGGCTGGGACACCCACAGGGTGACAGGGACTGTGCTGTTCCCAGGGCGAGAGCATCACCTGGGTCATCTTCCTCATCTCCTACTGGGGCGAGCAGATCGGGCAGAAGATCCGCAAGATCTCGGACTGGTGGGTGGCCATGCGTGTGCCCACGTGGAGGTTTATTTAGTAACACCCACTCTGGACCCTGCTGGAGGGCCAGGCTGGGGAGCCCTGACACCCCCTGACATGGCAATGTCCCTCTGTCCCAGCTTCCACTGCCAGGTGTATCCATACCCAGAGAGTGAGGCCATCAGGACAGACACCATTACCAGTCTCCATGGCAAGATCCAGGAGCTCAGTGTGGTGAGCTGGGTGCTGTGAGGGGATGTGGGGGCCATGCTTGGATTGCCATCCCTGACACAGGTGCCCACAGACGCTGGAGGAGACAGAGAAATACCTGGCGGAGGTGCTGGACAAGGTGGCGCTGGTGCTGCCCACCTGGCGCGTGCAGGTGCAGAAGATGAAGGCTGTCTACCTCGTCCTCAACCAGTGCAGCTTCGATGTCACCGAGAAGTGCCTCATCGCCGAGGTCTGGTGCCCCGTGCAGGACCTCACCCAAGTGCAGGATGCCCTGCGCCAGGGATCCGTGAGTGGCTCAGCATCCTCATTCCTCATCCTGGGCACGCTTGGTGTCCCCATGTCCTTGCACCAGGGATTGTTCAGTGTATCCCATGTCCTTGTTCTGGGGTTGCTCAGTTGTCCTTGTGTCAGGAGTTGCTCTGTGTTCCCATGTCTGTGCCTGGGTTTCTTGGTGTCCCCATGTCCTTGTACCAGGGGTTGTTCTGTTGCCTCCTTGTCCTTTTTGTGGGGTTGCTCAGTGTCCCCATGTCCTCATGTCAAAGGTTCTTTGGTGTCCCTATGTCCCCTCATCATGGGGGGCACGTGCCAGGCTGGGGGGATTGTGGGGTGGGTGCCAGGGGAAGGCTCCATGTGCTGGTGCCAGGATCAGGTTCTGGGTGCTGTTCCCACAGTACCAGAGTGGCTCCAGCGTGGAGTGCTTCGTGCAGCGTGTTCCCACCTCGGAGAGCCCCCCCACCCTCATCCGCACCAACAAGTTCACCGCTGGCTTCCAGAGCATTGTGGATGCCTACGGGGTAGCCAGTTACCAGGAGGTGAACCCCGGTGAGGCCCCCTGGCACCCCCTGAGACCCAGGGCTGAGAGGGGACACCTTGTGTAACGCAGTCCCTGTGTCCCACAGCACCCTACGCCATCATCACCTTCCCCTTCATCTTCGCCATCATGTTTGGGGACGTGGGGCACGGGCTGCTCATGTTCCTCTTTGCGCTCTGGATGGTGCTGTACGAGGACAGCCCCCGCCTGCGGCAGGGCACCAACGAGGTGGGGGCAGGATGGAGCAGGATGGAGGGTTGGGACGCAGTTGGAGACATGGGATGAGGCTGGGGGCATGGAGTGGGGTTGGATGATACAGAATGGGGCTGGTGGTGACAGTATGGGTCAGGGTGGCCCTGTGGGAAGGGAATCGTCTCGGACATGGGAGCCGTGTTTGCCCCCCTAGATCTGGCTGACATTCTTTGAGGGGCGCTACCTCATCTTGCTCATGGGTGCCTTCTCCATCTACACCGGCTTCATCTACAACGAGTGCTTCAGCAAAGCCACCGCCATCTTCCCCTCCGCCTGGAGCGTGGCCACCATGGCCAACCACTCCTCCTGGAGGTGGGGTCCCAGCCCCGTGCCCCCTGCCCGGGTCCCCATCTCCCTGCTGGCATTGACACCCCTCACTCTGCCCCCAGCTCTGCGTACCTCGCCACCCACCCCTCGCTCACGCTGGACCCCAATGTCACTGGTGTCTTCCGAGGGCCATATCCGTTTGGGATCGACCCAGTGAGTGTCCCATGGGGATGACAACGAGGTGGGACCTTCTTTGGGGTGGTGCAGAGTCTCACCCACCTTGTTTGTGACAGATCTGGAGCTTGGCCACCAACCACCTCAACTTCCTCAACTCCTTCAAGATGAAGATGTCAGTGGTGCTAGGCATCGTGCACATGGGCTTCGGCGTCGTGCTGGGGGTCTTCAACCATGTGTGAGTCCTTGGGCTGTGCCCACGGGCTCTGGTCATGCCAAGGGGACTGAGATTGGACTCACCTGGGTGGGATGGGGCGGCAAGTGGGATCTTGTACCCCTGCACCTCGCTGGGTGCCAAGGACATGCAAGGGTGAGGAGGGACAGGCTGAGCATGGCCAATGTCCTCCCACTCAGGCACTTCCAGCAGCGGCACCGGCTGGTCCTGGAATTCCTCCCAGAGATGATTTTCCTCCTGGCTCTTTTTGGCTACCTGGTCTTCCTCATCTTCTACAAGTGGATCAAATTCAGTGCTGCTGACTCCCTGGTGGCCCCCAGCATCCTCATCCACTTCATTGACATGTTCCTCTTCACCTCCAATGCTGAGAACCTCCCGCTCTTCCCAGGACAGGTACCACCCCACCGCCCTGGCAGGCACCTACTCCTCACCCCTGCTAGGAGAGCTGGTGTCAGGAGTAGGGCTGTTCTCAGATGGGGTAGACCCCCCCAAAATGCTGTTCTTGTGCCGCAGGTGCCAGTGCAGATGGTGCTGGTGGTGCTGGCGCTGGCATCGGTGCCCGTCCTGCTCCTGGGGACGCCGCTATACCGGTGGTGCCGGCAGCGTACCCCGAGGATGGTAAGGCCAGGGGCCATGGGGGGCTCCATGGGGATCATGGGGAGGTCTCACCGCCAGTGCTGTCCCGGTGCAGCCGCTAGCCACAGGGGAACAGGAGCCGCTGCTGGAGGGGCAGGAAGCTGGGAACTCTGTCAATGCCACCAAGGAGGACGTGGAGAGCGGGGGGCAGAGCCCTGATGCCAAGGTGAGGGGCATCCAGGTGGGCTTTGGTGGTGGGACGAGGGTGTCTGCACCCCCTGCTGATGTCCCATGTCCCCTCCCTCCCTGCAGCACTTGGACTTTGCGGAAATCTTCATGCACCAGGCGATCCACACCATCGAGTACTGCCTGGGCTGTATCTCCAACACCGCATCCTACCTGCGGCTCTGGGCTCTCAGCCTGGCACATGCCCGTGAGTCCCCTTGGTCCCCCCTTGTCCCACTCAGAGCCAGACAGACCCTCACTCCCCTCTCCTGCTCTTGTCCCTCCCATTCCCAGAGCTCTCGGAGGTTCTGTGGACCATGGTGATGCGGAATGGCTTTGTGGGGCTGAGCTACGTGGGCGGAGTGGTGCTGGTGCCTGTCTTTGCCACCTTTGCCGTGCTGACCGTGGCCATCCTGCTGGTGATGGAGGGGCTCTCTGCCTTCCTGCATGCCCTGCGCCTGCATTGGTGAGTCCCCAAAGCTGGCGGGTCACTGCTTGGGTCTGGGGGGGTGTGACAGACCCCCCAGAGCACTCCTCAACCCCCTCTCCTCACCAGGGTGGAGTTCCAGAATAAGTTCTACGTGGGTGCTGGGTACAAGCTGTGCCCCTTCGCCTTCGCCCCAGACGCCTGGGAATAGCCATGCCACGGGGATTCCAGAAGCTTGGAACATCAGCTGCACCCCAAATTCCCCCCCGCTGGACCCCTGGAGCCTCCTTGGCGGTGAATAAAGCTGTCCCTGTGGCTCCCCCCAGATCTCTGCGTTGCCATTGCTTGGGTAGGAGGTGTTGGGGGGGGCTTGGGGGTGGCCCCTGTCACTGCTGGCTGTAGCCAAAGGTGGGGACTGTGGTGGGACCATGGATGCTGAGTGGAGGGAAGGCAGGCAGGGGGTAGGGCAGGGTGCGGGGTTTGGCTCCCACATAGACACCAGGGGGGCAGGTGAGGGGCTGGAAGGTGGGTGCAGAGAGCTCGGGGAAACTTGGGGGTGCTGCTGGTTGTTGGGGGGCAGCAGCCAGAGCCCCATGGCTGCGTGGAGCCCCTGTGGAGGCGAGAGGCAGCAGCAGGGCCGCAGCCCCCCCTGCAGCCCCCCCTGCAGCCCCCCTACCTTTCTCCTGCTTCTCGGGGCGGGGGGGCAGCGGGGTGGCCCGGGCGCGGGGCATGGCACCCAGCAGGGACCCTGCAGGCACCCCGCACCTGCAAGAGAGGTGGGGTGGGGGCTCAGGGGGTGGCTGGACATCCTCCCTGTGGTGTGGGGGCAACGTCCGGGGGTGCCTTACCATGGCTCGGGGTCGCCGTCCCGAAATCCCTTGGCGAAGGGGTTGCTGGCGATCTTGAGCTGGGTGATCTGCGAAGGGGAGAGCGGTCAGGGTGTCCCTGGGAGGGTGCCCCAATTTCCTCCTGGCTGGTGCTCACCCGGTGATTCTGGTAGGCTGTCACTGCCATGAACTGGGTCTCGGGGAAGCTGAAGGACTTGAAGTTCTGGTGGGCAAAGCGCTCGCTGTCGCGCCGGGGGTCCACGAAGACAACGTGGAAGCGGGGCTGGTAGCGGTGCATGGAGTTGAGGATGATCTAGGGATGGGAAACAGGAGGTGGCAGGACCCCCCGGGCAGGGATGCATTGTGTCCCCCCATCACCCACCCTGTGGGGGGTCCTCACGTGGCCGTTGTCGTCCAGGAGGTTGTTGGTCAGCTTGAGTTTGTCGAAGGACACGATCTGTCTCATCCACTGGGCGCCCTTGGCCGGCGAGTCAGGGTGGAAGTGAACGCGGCCAGGAGCCGCCGGCTCTGCCCGGCCCGCTGCCAGCCAGGATGAGCTGTGGAAGGCATATCTGCAGGGCAGGGAGGGGCTCAGCACCCCCAGATCTGATTCCCTGCCCCCATTGCCCCATCCCCACCTGTATCTCTTGTCATCCAGTGGGATGAAATCCATGAGCAGGACATAGTCAGCCAACGGATCCAACCCCGACAGCTTCACCTGAAAGGTGGGGAACATCCTCCTGCACAGAGAGAGGGGGTGGAAAGGAGGTGCCCTTCCCACCTTTGCAGCTCCCCAGGCCACTCCAGTTCCCACCTGCCTGCCTTGGTGACGATCATTTCGGTGCCCAGGCGGTTGAACTCCTCCCAGAGGCTGCCCATCTCCAGCTGAGCCGCGGCGTGGCACACGTGCCGGTTCTTGCCGCCGGCCCCTGGCCCCTCGCCAGCCCACCCGAGGCCGGGGGCACACAGAGATCCCTCCCCTGGGCCCCCCAGGAAGGCTGTGGAAGGTTTAAGGGGTGTTGGCTGGGGGAGCAGACCCCGTGCAGGGTCACCCCATCACACCCTCCCTCGATGGAGATGGTGGCAGGATCAGGGTGTCCTGTCCCCCACCACACTGGGGTTTTATCCCCATCCCCACCACACCCCAAAACGCCGCAGGACCCCACCACTGAGGGCAGGGGGTGTTGTCATGGGTGAGTTTTACCTGCCATGGGTGTGGTGGGAGGGCAGGAGGTGTCTGTGGCTCTGTTCCCCGGCATGGTGGCAGTGGGACGCCGCCAAAGTCCCCTCTAGTGCAGCGCCGGCTCCGCAGTGTCCCTGCAGCCTGCCGGGGGTTTTATGCCCCAGCTCGGGGATGGAGAGGCGGGGGCTAGAGCTGAGGTGGTCCTTGGGGGCTGGAGCACGGCCCCCTTCCCCAGCCTGCCTTCGTGCCTTGACGTGGTGATGATGGACGGGAGGCGAGCAGTGGCACTGCTGGGACCACCACCAGTCCCCAAACAGGGCTTGGGATGCCCCGGGCTGGGCAGGGACATCTTTCTTGGGGTCTCCTTGTCCCTTCATATCACGGATCTGAGTGGGGGGAGGTGGGGGCTCCCCCAGGCAAAGCCCCTCTCTGTACGAGGCTGTCATCGCCTGATATTGGGGCACTGGCAGAGATCCACTGCTCCTGCAGAGCCTCTGCGGCTCCGGAGGGAGGAACAAGCTGCCCCCTCCCCATAACCCCCCAAGGTGGGTCCAGTCTCTGCCCTTTGGGTGCCTGGGACCCCCTGTGCCCCTCATTGCAGTGACAGGGGGAGATGGATGGGGACAAGCAGGCACCGCAGGGCTGGGAGCGCCTTGTGGGAGGTGACGTACACTGGGATGTTAGAGGGAAAAAGCAGGGGCATTACTCCAGAGCCCCCCTACTCCACTCCGAGCTGCACTGGAGCCATGGACACTCTCACAGCACACCACGGAGCGTATTGGAGAGGGATGAGCGATGCTGAGGCTCTGGGAGAGGGTCTGGAGGACATGGGGATGTCCTTGTCGAGATGCTGGTGGCTTTCTGTACCTGTTGGTGTCCCAGTGATGGTGGCACTGGCCTGAACTCCCTCCCTGCTCTGCACAGAGCTGGACATTTTCTCCCAGCTGGAGCTCAGCCTTCTGTCCTGCCTTGAGTTTGGCACTTGAGTCCTTCCTGTGTCCATCGTAACACAGAGGGGACCCCGTGTCCCTGGGCCCTGTGGGGCAGCCAAGGGGGCAGCCCAGGCAGGATTTGAGACCTGGACCAGGACTGATGAGAAGCAGAGAGGAACCACATCCCAGGTTCCCCCCGCCTCCCCCGCACGTGTCCGTGCCCCGCGGAGCCGGCTCAGCCCCATCCATCTCCCGCTGTCAGCCGGGCTTGGCTGCGGGGCCGGTATCGAGCGCCAGATGAGGAGGTGCGAGAGAGGCGGAGCTGACAGCGGGCAGGAGGATGGAGGGGGCTCAGCCCTGGGAAGGATCGGACCTGCCAGGGCTCAGCCGCAGCTCGTGGGTGAAACTGGATGAGCTTTAAGGTCTTTCCAACCCGAGTCAATCCTGGCCGTGCTCCAGGATTCTCTGGCCGGTGTAGATGACTGCAGGTGGGTCTCCTAAACCCATTTTGAAGCACATGATACAAAATAGCTTTTCAAAATGAGCTTTTTTGGTCTCAAATGAGCAAATGGGAGCCAGAAAAAAACTTCAAAAAAAGGGAAACAGTGAATCTCTCCCTAGAGAATTGCCCTAGACAGGAGGGCAGGCTGGACAGAGCTGTGGAGGTTTTGTGATGGCCGACAAGATGAAGCAGAAAAGTGTTTGCAGATGGTCAGATGACTCCCTGCAATGAGTCTCTGACTCAGCTGGAATGGGGAAGTAAAAGCTGCTTGGGAAGGCAGTGAGGGGAGAAGAGGAATTGGCCCTGTTTCACAGGGAATAGCCCACAGCTGGCACCGTGGGGGGCCAAGAAGGAAGCGAGAAGGCAGGAAGTGGCAATACTCATTTCTCAACCAGAAATACACTTATCTGTAGGTTAGAGTGGGCAACTTCAGCAGCAGTTGGCTCTTTACTTATTTTATTAGCTTTTAGGTTTTTTCTTTAATTTTTAAAACCCTGATTGACAAAAGAGGAAGAGAATTGTAGCAGGTAAAGTTATACCCTGGAAGTGTCCAAGGCTGGGTTGACCAGAGCTTGGAGCATCCTGGTCTAGTAAAAGGTGTCCATGCCTGTAGCAGGGGCTGGGACTGGATGGTCTTTAAGGTCCTTTCCAATTCATACAATTCCAGGTTCTAGGATCTGCTCTAGGGAATGTGTAGTGCAAAAGAAAATTGGTAACTGCCAAGACAAAGTAATCATTTCCTTAATTATGTCCATTACTTAAAGTTAATAGTTTTTCCCCTCCCATATATAATAAATAAAAGATATATTATACAAATATAATTATGTATAATTAAAAGTTAATATAGAAATAGAGAAGAATTTTAAATGTCTTTCAAACTCAAGTCTTCAACAAACCCCTTTGATTTTGTTTCACTCCTCCTGACACCATTGTGTACATGAGAGGCATTGCTCCAGCTCTGCAGGCATCCATTGCGATGTGCAGGGGGGATCCCATCCCTAAAACCCAAGAGAGAAACCTCGGGATGGATCCCAAGGCCTCTGGGGAAGGCTTGTTTTGTTTTCAGGTGCTTCAGAGACCCTTTGGAACCTGCTTGTGTTGGGAAGGTGTAAAAAAATCATCAGCCATATTTGAGGATGGGACAGGAAAAACCTCTTTGTTTTGGCAAGACCAATGGGGCTTGAAGACTTCAGCTCAAGGACCTGTGAGTATCTTGACCCAATCTGCAGTTACCTAAAGAGTGGAACTTTAAGTGGTTTTGGGACAATTTTTTGCTGGATAGGAACAGTCAAAATGGATTAGGAGGGGGTGGTTTTCCTTGGAGCTACACATGGAGGAACTTGCAATCAGGAATGCTGGTCTCATTTTAATTGACCCAAATTGATTGGAAATCAATGGGGTTTGTTGTAAAATTAATGCAACACTAATTAACGTGGAAAATTAAGGCATGATGTTATCGTATTCATTATTGTATTTATTTGTCCCTAAAAAAAACCATCTCCTTCCCCCCCTGAAAATGTCATCCCTTCCAGGGAGAGGGTATCCACAACTTCTCTGGTCCTGGCACAGGTGTCCAAGGCCAGGCTGGGCTTGGAGCAGCCTGGGATAGTGGAAGGTGATGTGGTGAACCCCCCATGGCAGGGGGTTGGAACAAGATCAGCTTCAGGATCCCTTCCAACCCAACCCATTCCAGGATTCCATAATTCTGTGTGCTGTGTTCAGATGCACCCGGCTCCTTTGAAGCCTCCAAACCTCTTGATGTCCAAACCTCCTGCACCCTCTCCTCTCCAGCCTGTCTCTTTCCACCCAGGCAAGGCTGATTTTCCACCCCAGCTTCAGTTTTCTGATTATTCCTGCTTCCAGGTTTCAGGACTTGAGTCATCTCAGCCCAGGACTCATCCTCTGTCCTTGTAGGATTTGAATGAGTCACCACAGGTTCCCCTGATGGAGACAACAGTGTGTTTGGGGGCTTTGACTCATCTGATCTATTTTAAACATTTTTTGTGGAAAAATGGCACGGATTTCTCCACTTGCTGCCTGGTGGTGAAGGGTGGTGGGGTGACACAGTCACATGGGAAATGCAGGATTTATTCAGAGCAGGCACACTCTGGGCTGAAGAGTCAATTTGAGCCACAAGGGCTTAAATTCAGACTATAATCATCAGGAGGAAGTGTAAAAATAATTTGCAGCAGGAGAGTTCCTGAAGGGTTTTCCCTTTATCCCAGTTTGCAGTTGAAACACTTCTCCAAATCCTGGGCTGTCTCCCAATTCCCAAATCTTGATTTCCTACGTTAATTCTTTTCAATTCCCTGTGATGCCAGTAGATCAGTTACATATTCTAAGAGATTAATTTGTAGATATAAAAATATGTATGTCTAAGAAAAAATGCTTTCTATAAATTAAGAAATTATATATAAACATTTTAATTATATGTTAAAATAAACGAATATACTGAAATTATTTTATGTAAGTTTATTAATATATAAAAGAATATAAAAATATGTATGTTATATATATAGAGAGAGAAGTAGGAAATCAATCCTCAAGTTTCCACTTCCTGAAACTGATTGAATTTATTTAACTAATATTGTTGATTTATCAGTGCAGGTCTCTTCTTAAGGAGCTGCTTCCAAAGTCACCAATTCCCAAAGCATTTCAGGATTCTGTGTGACCGTGCGTGGGTCCCATTGGGACATGGCACATCCTCTTCTGGGCTACCTTGAGCCTGCTGATCCATACAATTCTACCTGAGAGATCTGTCACAGGATATGAAAATCTGCTTCAGCTGCCCCTGGGAGGAAGGAGGAGCCAAAATCTTCCTTCAGGTATGTCTGCATGGATTACAGGGAAGAAACTCTTCCCTCAGAGGGTGCTGAGGCCCTGGCACAAGTTGTCCAGAGCAGCTGTGCCTGCCCCATCCCTGGCAGTGTCCAAGGCCAGGCTGCACAGGCTGATCTTGGTGAATGCTAGGACAGCCTGTTGGAAGGTCCTCTACTGCCTTGCACAAGGATCTTATGGAATTTGAGTAGGGAAGCAGGTGCCACAGTGGAGATCTTCACCCCAGGAGGACAAGGATTAATATTCCACACAAAGCACAGCCCAAGCACCAGCTTCTCAGCAGGGATGAAATCTAATTCCCACTTTTTAATTGAATTCATTACCATGCTATGTCTTGGATCTTTCACACCAAGCAAAGATGGTTTGTTGGGTAAGAAAAAGTGAGGCTGAACTTGGATTAATCAAGCAGTCGAGGTCAGTTGTCTGAGAGGGGCAGATTTCCAGATCCAGGCAGGTGGATGCTGCCCCCGGGAAGGGCTCAGCCCCCAAACCGCTCGATTTTCATTATCTGTAACATCTCCAGCACCATCCCGGTGTCCCGGCGTCACCTCGCCTTCGGCATCTCCTCGTGGGTGATGAAAAGCTGCTCCAAATCCTCATTATAGCACCAGGAGACCAGGCACATCGCTTCTGGGACATCTGAAACGGGATGTCAGGTTCTAGGGATGAAACTCAGCCCTTCAGACAAGGTTTATCCAATAATGATGATTTTTAGGCTTGGATCCATTTGTCAGGAGCCTGCGGTGCTTACCCTTGGTTTATTCTCTGGTGTAACTGTCAAGCCATGATTAATGTTATCCAGGAGAAAAATCAATGTTTATTTATTCTATCTGTCACAGAGTGGGATTTTAGGAGCTGTTGATCTCTCCCTGGTGAGCAGCAAGACAGAGCCTGAATTTATCTTTTATCTCCAAACGGAGAATCACACCTAGAGCACATGGAGGTAAGACAAAGCTCTTATTCCTAGTGCTCTTATTCCTAGTGCTTCACCTAGAAAAACTCTTACTGGGACATGGGGAGCAGGTATTTACTCCTCAAGTACCTGGTCTGGAATGGGAATACTCCAAAGATGAGGAATATTTTCATTTTTCCAGCAGGTACCGGGAAAATCGTGGACGTCCATGCACGAATGGTTAGAGGAGCACTAAGAAGAAGCCTTGTAATTTACTTACGATCTATCCTGGTGCGTATTTCCCTCTTTAATGCCTCAAATATTCCTGTTTCCAGGAGCTCCTCCCGGGGCTCAGCGCCTGGGATGGCGCGCACGTGGTGCCCCCTGCGGGCCGAACGCGGTACTGCACCCCAGGAGATTGCGCATGCGCAGTAAATGGAGTTAAGCCCGGCGCAGCGCGCATGCGCATTCCGGTCGTGTTTACACACCCCCCCCCC
>WEIU01015015.1:11802-140265 GCA_013389925.1 Aegithalos caudatus
TCAGCCCGCGGTGCCACCGTCACCGGTGCCCCGCGGGGGTCCCGGGATGGGCTGGCCCTGCTGCGGCCGGGGGGTCGGGGCGATGCAGCTTTGGGGGACGCCCACACGGCCAGGCTGTGCCCAGGGACCGGCGTGGGGTGTCCGGCACAACTCCGTGAGAGCCCCCGGTGCCCCCGCCCCAGCTCTGCTGTTCCCAAACCCTCCTGTCCCGAACAGCGACTCACTTGGGAAACTTGCGGCGGGATCCCACGAACGCCATAGGGACGGCTCCGCTTGTCCTCGCAGTTGGTTTTCCCTCGTCCCCAAACAGCCATTCCAGGGTGGAAAACACGGCCAAGGGAGTGGGCATGGCTGGGGCTGACAGGAGCCGGGCAGTGGTTGGGATCTCTGGCTGGGATCACCGTCCAGGAGCACTGGTGGGATTGCTGGCTGTCACTATCAGATAAAGCCACAAAGCAAACGTTTACTCCCCAGCACCGGCAGCACCCACATCCTCCAGGACTCTGTAGGAACTCTGCGTGTTTATCTGGGGGTTCCCTTTTCCCGACAATCATCCCCCCTGAAGCCTGGATCTGCTGCTGTGGTTTGGGGCAGGAAGCAGAACAGTGAAAACAGAGCAAAGGGAGGGAGCCGTGATGGACACTGCTACTGCTGCCACTGGAGATGTCCCAAAGGAAGCAGCAGTGGATTGGGAATGGGCATGTGTGGGGATGCTGCAGAACCAAAGCATCTGCTGGCAGTGGCATTTGGGATAGTACAAGTTGATTGAGTGATTATGGATGAGGTACAGGAAAGGGCATATGGATCATAGCACTGGAGGGAACAGCTTGGAGCAGTAGGGTTCAGTCTGCCCTCCAGAGACTTTGGAAACTCTGCTCTTTACCAAAGAGGCAAAGCAAACATTTCCAGTGTGAAACTTGGCATCAAGCTGAGGCTGGAAACTTCCCATCCTGGCCTTGCACGGAAGAGCAACTGCACCTTCCTGGCAGTGGCTGGGAATGAGGGCCCCTCCCAGGGTGGGCTGGTGGCAGTTCCCTTCCTGAAGGGCTCTCACTGGAGCAGTGCTGGGAACAGGGGGGTGGCCATGTCACCACGTGTCACTCACCACTGTGCCTGTCCCACAGGAGGCTGGGCCCACCATGGTGGGGGACGAGCACTCGGATCCCCACCTGATGAGCATCCTGGGGGCCACAAAGAGGAGCACGCTGGGGAACAACTTGTAAGTCCTCCTCTCCTTATTTTCCCAAGAAATGCAGAACATTTTCACTCCTGGAATTCCCCACAGCACCTTCCAGATGTGCAGTCCTGTTAATCCTGGGACTCACATGTGTCTTGTTAATGAAGAAATGCTGCCTGATATTTCTCTTGATTCTCTATTTTCCCTTGCTCTGACCTTTTTTAGCACCTGAACCCCCCTTTCCCTCTCTCAGTGCCATCCCTGCCTTGTTCTGCCTGTGGCCTTTCTTGGTGCTGAGACACCCAAAATGCTCACCCAGTTGTGTCCATCCTGTCCCTCACAGCTGCAGTCTGTCTGTCCATTCCATCCTGCTCTCCAGTGCAGCTCAAGGTTTCACCCGAGCCAGCCCTTCCCAACAGCTCCCAAATCTGTTCCATGGGCAGCTGAGCCCTGGGGCTGGAGCTGCTTCCCATTGTGTGTGCCCCTGATTCCAACCCCTCCAACTGGCTGTTCCCAAGCCATGGATACTTGACTCTTCTCCATGTCCCCACCTCTGCCCACACCGAGTTTGACCCCAGCCTTTGGCCAAGTGCCAACTCAGAGATGTGACCAGCATCTTCCTCATGGTTTGGCCCATTTTTTTTGTTCCTTTTTTTCCCTCACTTGATAGCCCACTTCTTGGTTTTCCCTGGGGAAAACAACAAAACAACCCACAATGGCAAAGCAAAACAAATCCCCAAGTGCAAAAGAACTTGACAGAGAGGAGCAGCTCGATTCCTGCTGTATCCCATGTGCCATGGTGTGGAGTAGGAAAAGGAGGAAAAGGAGGAGGAGGAGAAGGATGAGGCATTAAAACAGAAGGTGCGTCTCTTCCCAAATGTTCCCAAGCTTCCATCCATGGAGCAGGGAAAACCCTCCTACTCAGCACCAGCCTGGGCAACACCAAGGGCTGGATCCTCAGCTGCTGCAGCGTTAAAAATCTGAGTGGGGTGAGAAATTTTAATAGTAAGGAGATAAAACATAAGTATTGAGGGCCTCCCCATCCCAGCAGAATTCCTGGGGGGGTTGCCGGGCTGATCCCTCTCCGTGCTGGTATTTCCAAGCCCGTGGGCGGGCAGATTGGCAGCAGCGCCAGCGTCGTGCTGCCACCCGCCGTGCGGAGCCCGCAGTTACGCAACAGGATGGGAGACAGAGCTGGGAGAAACACAACAGGCTCCAAGAAGAAGCTGGATCCGGAGAGATTTGGGCAAGGATCCCTGGGATTCAGGTGGAAAAGGAAGGCAAGGACAGATAAAAGTCTCAGTGATGCCTGCCCCTGCAGGTGGGGGAGCCACAGCACTGTAAGGAAGAGAAGAACCACCTTCTGCTTGTTTTTGGGAAGGGGTATGAGCTTCCTTTGGAGAGATTCACCACTTTTCTTCCCTCCCTGTGGCCCGGAGCATTTTGAGCTCCTCTTGCCCCACCTGCTCCTTGGCACGGCCTGTGTCACAGCTGGGAACTCCGCTGTGTCCCCACGGCAATCCCTGCGGCACATCCCCGCGGCACAGCACGTCCTCCCGGTGTGTGCCTGAGCAACAGGCAGTGGGGAAAGTCCCCTGGCTGGAATGTGGCTGCTGGCATCCCCAAGAGCACAGCCACGTGCCAGTGGGGCGAGCCCGCCTGCCTCCTTCAGAATCCCAACCAGGGCTGGGAGCATCTGCACTGTGGCCAAGCAGGATTTTTCCATTGCCAATTCCTTCATGAGCAGAGCCTGGCTATGGATGCTGCAAACTCCCTTCCTGTAGTACCTTGGGCCCCAAAACTTTAGCCATGACCATGTAGGGAGCCTGAAGGAAAAGTCTGAGCAGCACAGACCTGCTGGGAAACTGGGATGTACAGGTGAAATCCCTGTAATGAGGGAGCGCACGGATCCTGTTCCGCAGCTCGGCACAGACACATGGCCCCTCATTAGGTCCCACAAGGTGTGGGGAGCAGGGATGTGGTCCCTGTCCTCTCACTCGGGGTCAGAGCCCTTGGGGAAAGGGGTGGGGTTTACCTGGAAGAAAAGGCTTGGCAGGTATCCCAGCCCCTCCATCCCAACTGGATGCACACGGAGACGGCAGCACATCCGATACCCGCAGTGGGCAATCTTCATTTCCCTCAATGCACAGCTGGGATAAAGCCCTGGGAACTCTTCCCTCCTGCTTTTAGCTCAGCTACTGTTTTTTAGGTTCCTACAAATCCCTGCCTCTGCTACATCCTCTGAATAATGGGAATAATATTTACCATCTTCCACTGCAAATCTGAAGGGTATGTGGCAACCCTCCTGGAGAAAGAAGAGACTTCAAAGACACTTATAATAATGCACATTATCTTTACACCACATCTATAATTACAGCCAAGTACAGTCTGTCTTGAGAAACTGGAAAATCTCTCACATCTCAGGTTATTTTGTGCTTTAAAGCTCTCCCAGCTCCAGCACAACTCCAAAATCCAAATAAGAATAGCTTTGGAAAGGCTTTTGGATCTTTTTTTTAAATCATTATTAGCAGGAAAAGCAGGAGAGGCTTTGTTGAGGTGCCCAAACAGGATCCCTGGTGATCCAGCAGCCCATCATTATCTGCTTATCCGGCACTGCGAGTCAGCTACAGCTGAGGTGCTCTGGGCCTTATCCCAAAAGTCCTGTCAAAGGAGAGGCTGGCACAGCCAGTGCCAAAGGTCCCACTCACCTCAGCTCGGCTGTCCCCACCCAACTCAGCCCAGCCCGTGCCTGATCCCTTCACTGGGGAGCAGTGTCACAGCCCTCGAGCTCCTGGGATCCAGGGGCAGGAATGTGGGACAGCTTCTGCTCCAAGCACAGAGCCAGCACAAACCAACAGGGAATCAGAGCTGGACAAGGACCCTGGTATCAGCTCCGAGGCACTGCTGGAACAGAGGAGCTAGGCCTACACCTCACCTGGCACCTCCATGCAGGATGGATGACTACTGGCTTTCCAAAGTTTTCTCACCTGGCTGAAAGCAGCATCATGTTCCAATCCCCAAATTTCAATAGTCTCTCAAACCACCCATCTCACAGACATGCTCTGACATAGGCAGAAGGTTGGGATTTCATTCCTTGGAAACACCTGAATCATTCCTCTCCTCCTCCATGTATTCCCAGGTATGTTACAAACGTGCTCACTGTGTTTACCTGCGAACCCTCTGCTGCAGTGTCAGCCCAGCTACCGAGCACCATGTGGCTCTGGACACCAGCCCCCCTGAGCCCCATTCCCATTCAACCTGATCCTTCCCTCCTAGACAGGATTCCCATGGTTTGGCACCTTGGGCTGTGCTTTCCCTGAGGTTAACCAAGGCCCTGTGTCACACACACCTGTGCCAGGTGTGGCCACTGGTATTACAGGGATCAGGAGTGAGGCAGGCTCACTTCCACCAGGAAATTCCCATCTCTTGCTGCCCCAGCTCACCTTATTCCCATCTTTTCTGGGTGCAGCTGTGAGTACTACGTGAATGACGCTCCGCGCCTGGTCCTGGACAAGCTGGAGAGCCTCGGCTACCGCGTGGTCAGCATGACTGGTGTGGGCCAGACCCTGGTCTGGTGCCTCCACAAGGAATAGCCAGGGAGAATCCTGCCTTCCACCCCAACACCATCCTGCTGGAGATCATCTTATAGGACTGGCAGCAAATTTGTCCCACTTAATTCCTTCCTGTCCCAGAATCCAGGTGCTCGGGCAGGGGGAGGCAGCGCAGAGGCAGAGCTGGACCCAGTGGAATTTTGCCATCCCTGCTCCACTTCCCTAGAGCAGGGGGAGGAAGGTATGCCCAGAATCAGGCAGAGGGAACAGATGGCTCCAGCTCTGCCCTTCAGCGGGATGGCAGTCTGGCAAATTCCAGCTTTTACATTTTTAATGGTGTATTCAACATGCCCTGGAGGAAGCTCAGTAACCCTGAGCCCTGTTTGCCTCCTCCTCGGGCTGCCCCGGAGATCTCCGTGCCTTCTCCTGGGCCAGGGGGCTAGGGAGGGACACCAGGCATGGACACCATCCCATCTCATCCCTGAAATCCAAGGGGGACCACTAAACCTACTCCCAGTGCTCTGAGAATCCCTTCCTTTGGCAGCAAGGCCTGTTTCCATCTCAGCAGCACCACCAAATTCCAGATCTCAGACTGCTATCCAAGCCTAGCACGGGATTCCAAATAACACAGAAAGGTTGTGTGACTATTCCAGGTGCAGGCTCTAAATCCCAACACGGTGGGAATGTCTGGGACTGTGCATGGATCCTGCTGTGGGGGTAACACCAATAAAACATTGCTCCAAAGAGACCAACATCTTTCTGTGGGTTGTTTAAAGCTGTTGCCAAATCCCTGTGGATGCATGGCTCTCCAATGAGCTTTCAGGAATTAAAAGCTCCAAGGTTTGGTGTTCTCATGGCACCTTTCACATCCTGTCCCATGGGATGGGGCAGCTGCTCTGGGCACACACAGTGACAGGGTAACACCTGTCTGTGAACCGCAGGTTGTCATTCCTTCCCCAAAACTGGAAAGGGATAAGGGCCATAGTCCCTGGGAGTTTCTATTCCCACAATACCTTTTTAGAAAAGGAGGTTTATTGACTTAAATTAAGAAACAGCTCTGGGGGGACAGAGGGGCGAGGAGAATCCATACTCTCATGCTAAGTGTGGGACTTCTCCTCCTCATCTTCCCGCTGGAGCTGCTCGATGAGCTGCTGCCTCTCGGCTGCCTGCCGCATCCTCATCATCACCAGGCTCTCGTAGTCCCGCTCCGACACCACCGACCCCTGGGAAGGAGCAGGGAACACACACAGCCCGTCAGGGACAGCACAGACTCCCAGACCTTCCCCAAACCCCCTTGTAACACCGGTGTTCCGGGCAGGAAGCGGTTTGATCCCACAGAAATTGGGTGAGGTGGGTGAAAGCTGCCTGGCTACAGGAAATAACCAGGAATTGTTATTAAAATTATTATTAAATATAAGCAGCAATAGGTGTGGTTGATAAGGGAAGCAGGACAGACATGGAGCCAGCATTCCATGAGGCTGGATAGGGCATTATTTTGGATGACAAGATCACCCTGCACCTACAACGTTGGTGCCCAAGTCCAGGGTACACTTCACCTGTTATAAAGGTTAATGCCATAAAAAAATCAAACCTTTGTGGATTAGTCATGGAAGTGACTAACTTCCAACTGTCTGACCGTGGTGAGGCCCTGGTACAGGCTGCCCAGAGAAGCTGTGGCTGCTCCATTCCTTTAAGTGTTCCAGGCCAGGTTGGACAGTGCTTGGAGCAACTTGGGATAATGGAAGGTGTCCCTGCCCTGGGGTGGAACTGGATGGGCTTTAAGGTCCCTTTCCCACGCAAATCATTCCAGCATTCTAGCAGCTGCAATCAATGACCTTAGAGGTCTTTTCCAACACAAACATTTTTGTGATTCTAAGTGGCTGCAGAAAGAAAACCACCAGGGATGTTTCCAAACCTGACACAGGAATGGAACAGTTTTCCAAAGCTCCCAGAGCCTTCCTGCTACGTGTGGCAGCAACTGTCACATCAAGGCAGTTGATTGCAGACTCTGCCTAATGAACGTGGGCAGCAGATGACAGCTGCTCCGGTGCTTTGGCGCTGCTTCCAAAGCCATTCCACACTAGTAGGTGGCCGTGCTATTTTGGATGTATGAAAGCACTGCAAGCCTTGGAAACATCCAGCTCGTTCCTTGACAGTTCAGGTGGAAATAAGAGTGTCTTGACAGAAGGTGAATGGGAAAAAAAAACCAAACCCTTCATATTCATTTTTCTAGGAAGCAGGTTAAGTGGTGATCACAGAGAATCACCGAATCCCAGAGTGGTTTGGGTGGGAAGGGACCTAAAACATCATCTGGTTCCAACCTCATGCCGTGGGCAGGGACACTTTCCAAGAGCCCAGGCTGCTCCAACCTGGTTTTGAACACTTCCAGGGATGGGGCAGCTACAGCTTCTCCAGATATTGAAGGATTTCTTAGGAAGCAGAAGGGATACAAAGGCAATAGAATGCATAAGTAAGTCTCTGCATGGAAACATGGGCGAGTGCCATTCCTTATCCCATGCCAGCAAAGCGGTTCCTCCGGCTGCGAGCCCACAAGAGATAAGGAACATCAAGTGGGAAATTAAGAGTCTAATTGGTGTCTTAGGAGCCACCTGCGCAAAATGACCTTTGGGTACTGGCAGCAGCAGTGTCTGAGAAAGCACCGATGGTATCAGCCCTCTGCCGGGATCCTTCCAAGTCTCATCCACCAACCCCAGGAATTTGCTGGGCTGGATGGAAGAGGCTGCCTGAGACTCATGTATATGAATCACCCACACAAACCTGAAGCCCCACCTCACACTGGGATTGAAATTTAAAAGAGGCAGGAGATTATTTGCAGCCTGGTTTGGGAGCTCTGCTGACAGGAGGAACCCTTGGAGCAGCGGGAGGGAGAACAGCCTGATCCAGGTGGGCACCCAGCACGTGCTCCCGGGTGCCTGAGCGTGGGCTGAGGCTCTGCCACTCCACACACCTACTTCCTGCAATCCTGGCAATTACCAATGGAGTAAAACCCAGTTTCTGACGTGGCTGACTCAGCAAGGGCTTGGCTCAAAACAAACACATCCACGCAGGGAGCCGCAGCCCGGGAAGCAGCGACGGGTGGCACATGAAGGGACGGCGGCAGCGCTGGGGACTTTTGGCATTCTGGGTCCAACCTGGCTGAATTGCTGGACTCCTGGCTGAGCTCTCCCTGGACTTGCTGCCTCATCCTGGTGTGTTGTGGCCAGCCCGGTTCTCCAAGTGCTCCAGCAGTTTCTCCTCTCTGCTCCTGGACTCCGGGTTGCTCCAACAGGGCGTAAGTCTCCTTTGCACTCTGCTCTCCCAACGCTGCCTCCCGTGTTGTTGCTTTTTACATCCCCCTTCTCCTGCATTCCCTGGGTTCCTTCGGTGGGACTGAGTCACCGTCTCGTTCCCAGCCACCCACGACGCTTTTCCGGCGGTGCCCCTCCGCAGAAGGTGCCTGGTTACCATGGCACCCGAGTGCCCTTCTGTTCTAGATGCCAGATTAGATCTGTTCTCATGGTGACTGTGCCTCTGCTGTTCCCCACCAGCCCGGAGCTGCAGCACACGTTTGACGAGCTCACTCACACGCCGCTGCTCCTCTTCACTCCAGGGGGAGACTCCTTGAGATCCAAGACAAGCCAAGCGCTCCTTGCCACGGCGCGGAGTTTGCATTTCCTGCACTACCAGCCTCTCTGTTTTCCTTGCAGCTCCGGCAACGGGGCAGGGAGAGGTTGTTCCTGTTGCGTGGCTCTCTGCTGATCCCTCGGCTCCCGCCTGTGAGGAGTCAGCATTCCTGCTCCTTGCTGCCTTTCCTCAGCATGGATACCTGGCGCAGGGGGTCCATCAAGTCCACCACCTTCTTCCGACGCTTCTCCCTCAGGAGGCACAAAAAGCTGGGCAACCAAGTGATCATCCTGAACCAGAATAGCCACACTCTGGACACGGACGGCCAGAAGAGGGAATGCTTGAGGGATCTGAAGGACAAGTCTGAGTACCTGTCCTGTCAGAGCGAGCAGAACCTGGCCAAGGCACAAGCCCCTCCCAAGCCTCCCCGGCTGTACCTGGACAGTTCCAGCTGCCCCAACATCATCGATCGCACGGACTCCCACTCCGACCTCTCCTTTTCCGACGCTGCTCCCTACCACAAAGCCTCTCCAACGCACAAGGACCGGGCCACAGACCACGGCACCTCAGAGGCAGGTCTCCCGAGCAGCACCACTCTTCCCGACCTGGCTGACCCCTTCCTGTCCTTCAAAGTGGATTTGGGGCTGTCGCTCCTCGAGGATGTGCTGCAGACCCTCAGGAAACAGAACCCGAGGGATTACGCCATTTGAAGGTATTCACTGTCCATCACGTCCCAGTTACTCGCTGCTGCTGCCAGTTCCTCCCATTCCGGCGGGAGGAAGGACACTGGAGCATGTCTGTTGTGTGTGGCCTGTTCTGTTGTCCTCACCTCACCCACCACAGACCATCCCTGTCCTTGCCAAGGAATCCTCTGGAGCAGAGCTCACGGGCTCTGTGCTCAGGTGAGAGCACTGTCTGTTGGCTCGTGGGCAACTTTCCACTCTCCACCCCAGGAATTTCCCACTCTGAACTGCGCGCCCCCTCCTCAGGGAAGACTGGCAATTTTTGGGAAAGACTTATTTTGGGGATGTGACACTGTGGGGCAGGGACACACAGGGATTTGTCATGGATCACTTGTGGAACAGCAGGCAGCCTGCAAGGAGGCAGCAGCACTGCACCCCAAAAGCCAAAGCTTTGAGGGCTGAGAGACGGGACCTGGGGCTTTTCCTCCCACCACGTTTGGATGTGAAAGCTCAGAGCTGTTCCTCCGTTTATTTCTCTTCCTCCTCGTGGGTTTCTTTTCCCTTAACTCCAGTGCAGGTGGCACTCCCAGCCTGGAAACAGGTAAGCATCCAAGTAGGCTCCTGACACAACACCAGCAGTGGATTTATCCTCCTGGCAGAAGAGATGTCTCTGACACTGCTGCCTCACGCATGCACTGAGCTCCCAGCTGTACAGACATAGAAGAATAAATGTATCTGTGACTAGAAGTGTCTGGTTGCCTCATTTCATTGGGAACAAGCCACAGAAATCCCAGGCACCAGGAGCACAGGGTATCTGGAGTGGCCCAGGTGCATCCTCCCTGGCACTGCAGGATTTTATGATGGTGGGGGGAACCAGTGTGGCACTGAGGGAAGGACAGAGCTGCTGGGAATTGATTTTCCCCTGACGAGAGTTCACACAGCTCGGGGCAAGACAGGAACAGTTCCCCACCCTGAGCTGGACAGTGGGAAAGGCTGTGCCAGGCTGAGAACATTTTGGGCAGCACCAGGACAAACTGTTAAAAAGAAACTACCAGTTCTTACCTTTTTGACTATTAGGGCTCTTTAAAAAAATGTAACAATAATAAAACCTCCATGTCCCCAGATAACCAGGAGCTTTGGATAATAACCAGATAACCACAGCAAAGTGCAGGGACATTCCAGGGAAGGCACAGTTGCCTCCTACCCTGTGAGATTCATGTCCCAAAGTCAGATAATAGAAAATAAACCCTCTGAAGGAGCTTAAAACAGGTAAAAGAACACCAGGCAGGAGGCTTTTCTCAGGGCTGAATGGCTGAGGAGCACTGGCAGGGAGAGTAGGGGGTGCAGGAGCAGGGAAAAGCTTCCCAAAACTGAGCATTGCATGCTGTTGGAGTGGCAAAACAAGCTCTCTGCAGCCGCTGTGTGCTTTGAACCATCACACACCACTGCTCCCAATAGCCTGGAGTAACACTGGCCAAGCCACAGCTTTTGAATTCCAAGGGGAACCGGAGCCTGCTTGGCTCCAGCAGCTCTCCAGGAACTGCTGGACAACGTGCACGTGTTGCTGTAGGAGACAACAGGGCTGTGGAAGACGAGCAGCCTCCTCACAGCACAGCTTCCACCTGGGAACTGCTTCCAAACCCCCCGGCTGGGGTCTGGCTGTCCCTCAGCTGTGGATTTTGGCACTCAGGTCCTGGCTGGCTGTCCCAGGCAGGGAGAACCTGGCTGCCTGTCCCAGACAGGGAGCAAGGATGAGTAGTGAGCGCGTTGCCATGAGAACGCTGCGGGTTTGGGCTGTTTCCTGAAGCAGAGAGCGAAGGAGCTGCTTTTGCACAGAGTGGGAACAAAACGGGGGTGGATTCAGACAAAAACAGAGGGGGGAATGAATAGGAAGCAAGGGCAGCTTAAATCAGAATGAGGTAAGTGCAGCCTGGAAGCAGGAACGTGGAGCCTGGTGGCTGGGAAGCCAGGCTAGGTGTGAAGGGAAGAGGCAGAGGGAGCAGGGATGTGGGAGCTCACTCTGCACAGTGTTGAACTGGAGGGCACAAGCTAAGTCAGAGGAGCTAAGCCAAGAGGAGCTGTAAACACTTTACAGGTTTTAGAAGCACCCTAGTGCATGCAGCAGGAGGATTTGGGGAGGGTCTGGTGTAGGAACAAGGAAAAACAAGAAGGAGAGCAGCTTGGAGATGCAAGGCTGCAGTGCAATCCCAGAAAGTGCAGCTTCTTCCAGCTAAAGGCAGCAGAAAGGACAGCAAAGCACCAGCTGTGCAACCCCTGGGAAGGATGCAGGTCCCTGGCAGCAGGTCCTCAGCATTCCCAGAGCCAGGTGGGATTGAGGAGGCTGTGCTGGGCAGAGGTGAGTCACCAGCACCGTGTGCTGCTTTCCTGCTCTCCCTGCTGCCCCACCACACTAATCCTGCACTGCAGGCAGACGCTGCACTTCCACACTAACAAGCTCTGGGCATGGAAACAGGCCAAGGCAAACTCAGGAATTTGAACCCACAGAGGCTGGAATCCACTACCAAGCTCCAACAGCAACCCCCTTTGGTAGGAATCAGCCAGTTCTCCCTCTCTGCTAGTGAGAAATTCTCAAATAACATGCTTTGGATCATGCTTTTTGGCCCAGTTTCCTTCCTAACACTCTGGTGAATCTCCTGTGGCTGCAGAACTCTCCCTAATCCTACATGGACAGGATAACAGTCAGCCATTCTGATACATAATTACAAATAATATAAATAAATAATATAAATTAATGAAACATCAAGAGATTGAATGCACTGAACAATCTCACAAGCTTAAATTATTTAGGGAGTGAACACAAAAGGGTATTTAGTTTGATATTGCTGTCTCCTCCCTCCTGCAGACACTAATAATAGAGGTTTGCTTCCAGAACCAAAACTTTCTCCTCCTGGGAATGCAGTGAGTAACCAAGACTCTCTAAAGGAACCTTTCAGCAACTCTCACTCAGAGGATTCCAACAGTCAAGACATATAAAAAAAATCCCATCAGAATGGCACTGGAGGCTTTGGGCTGAGCAAAGGAATGAGTGAAGATCCAGTCATCCAAATAACTCCAGTTCCCAGTGTGCTGCTGCCCAGCCACCGATGGATTTGGAAAGCCACTGATGCAGCACAGAAAGGCTGCTGGGAAAGCCAGGCCTGGCCCCAGGAGTTTCTGTCTGCCCACAGCCACAGAGCACACAGAGCGAGGTTGTTTCAGCTCCAGATTCCCATGCCACACGTGATTCCCATTCTCCTTACCTGTGAGGTCCTGGGCTGGCTGGTGCTGTCGGGGAGGACGGTGCTGGGGCGGCTCCGGGGCTGGCCTTCCAGCCAGGAAATCTTCAGGGGGTTATTTAGCAGGCCCACTTCATTCTTCACAGCCATCTCCTGGCAGGGAAATGTCCTTCCATTACCACATGGATTTCAGACTCTGCTCCCTCACAAGTCACTAAGAATCATGTTCCCATCTCACAATGGCCTCCAAGCCAAGTGGGGCACAAACAAGACCCAGCCCTGGAAGTGTCCAAGGCCAGGCTGGATGGGGCTTGGAGCAACCTGGGATAGTGGATGATGTCCCTGCCCATGGCTGGGGGCTTCGACTGGATGGTCTTTTAAGGTTCCTTCAAACCCAAACCACTCTGATTCTATTCTGTAGGATTTTAAGGATCTTTCCAACCCAAACCATTCCATGACTCTCAGATTTCACAGCTGCCCTACATGAGAAGCACCTTTATGGTCCATACCCCTGCCAGTACTTTCAATATACAGGTTGTACACAATTCTGGATGTTTTTATTATCTGGATAATAAAAAGAAAGAAAAGCTAACAAGGAAAATCTCATACAGCCCAAGTTGACGGAACTACTAAAATTTAGGGTAACTGATGACTTCAGCTCCCACAGCCACATGAATTATTTTAATTCACAGTGAGTCAAGACATTTTGGGTTGTTTTTCACTGCAAATGCCTGATATAACCTCCAAAACACATAAGCTCCACTGCAAGGCATTTCACCTTCAGAGAGAGCTGAATAAGTGCCTGATTTTTCAGGCAGTGCCTCTCTCCTCAGCCTGCTCCATGCACAACCTGTTTATGTGCCTGATCTCTGGATTTGTGCCTCCAGCTGTGCCACTCCCTCTGTGCCTTTAGACTCTCATTACCCTTCTCCACTGCCTTAATGACAGGGCAGTGTCCTGGCTGTCACCTGTCCTGTGCCACCCCCAGCACACCCAGCAGGGCTCTGCTCACTCACAGCTGCCTTCACCGTGGCAAATTCCACCACTGCACTCCCAGTCTTCCTGCTGGAGATCAACAAATTCAGCACATCACCATACTGCGGGAAGAAAGAAAGGAAGGAAAGTTAATTACAGAGCCAGGAGATATGTCAAGTTCATTTATCCAATGAACACAAAGAGAAAACATGTGTTTTCACAGAGGCTTGAGCTTGTCACCATTTCTGTCCTTCTTCCACTGATGCCACCTTTTCTGTCCCCCCAGGAAATAATGTGGGAAGGCATGGAGCTACACACTTGGCTCCCAGCAAGCCCCAGTGCAAGAGGGAAAATAAAGATGCCAGGCTGGGATTGGTCAGATCAAAGGCTTGTCTGTGCCTGTCTCTGCACTCCCCACAGCAGGGATGTGGAATGCTTGAAGGGAAGGATGAGTGCACCACAACCACAGAGCCAGACTAAGTGGGAAGGAAGCATCCAGTGGGAAGAGTCTGCATTTGCTCTGTTTCAGCAAGAGTCCCTGCTGGGAGCCAGGCAGAGCTGGTAGCTGGGAAACAGCTCCCAGCTCAGGGATCAAAGGATCCAACTTGGTTCAAAGGCTGGATTTGATGATTTAAGAGATCTTTTCCAACCCTAATGACTCCAAGATCATGCTGATGAGCTCTGAAAACAGCATGAGAAAGCTGAACAGGGAAGGAAATGAGCCACTCCAGTTTATGGCTTACAAGGGCATGGAGTGACAGGACACAGGGAATGGCTCCAAACCAGCTGTTTAGATCAGATTACCCGTTTAGATTAGATCATTAAGATAAAATCTTTCCCTGTGTGGGTGCTGAGGCCCTGGCACAGATTGCCCAGAACAGCTGTGGACACCCCATCCAGGTTGGACAGGGCTTGGAGCAGCTTAATCTAGTGGAAGGTGTGCCTGCCTGTGGTAAGGGGTGCAACTGAGTAATTTTTAGGGTCCCTTCCAACCCAAACCATTCCATGCTTCTGTGATACGCAGCTTCCCAGAATTCTCTATTCTTACAGCACTGAGAGCAGGGGAAGACCCGGTAAGAAATAGGGAAGAGTGTCAGACAGGACCTTTTGCAGGATCTGCAGCAGCACATCTTTGGAGTATCCCCCTCCCGTCTCATCTTCCTTCCTGCATTTCCACCTGAGCTGGGAAACAAACGCCAGGAGTTAATTTTTCCCGTCTGGATGTGCTGCCTGCTCAAGCAGCTCCCACCCCCCTGCACATTCACCACGTCTGCTATTTCCAGCCACACTCCCAAGCCTGCCAAGACAGTGATCTCAGCGTTTGAGTGAGCACAGGGAACAAACTGTTTGGGGAACAGGGAGAAACGCTGCTCACTGGAATAAAAAAAGACTTGAAAGGATGCTAATGGCTCTGCCAGGGTAATTAGCAGATGTTTCCCTGTGCTTGAAGCACAGACAACTCAATCCCAGGCTCAGAAATCTGGAGCAGACAAGGAAAAGATGAGTGAGGAAGGAATTCTAACAGCAAGGACAGGAGCTGTTCACCTGATGATGCACATTCCACGGAGGAATTTCATCTCCAGTATAAAAAAGGATGTGCCAGCTCAGCAGGGTTGAAATGTCCCTTCTGTTTTCAACCATGTTCCATCAATTTTCACCAAAACACAGCTTTTTAAGGATGTCTTACCTTGAGCTTAGGAGTTATTTTGCTTTCTGCTCCATTTCTTTCCTGCTTGCCTAAAGAGAGAAAAATAAGGAAAAAAAAAAAGATAGAAAAGACATGGGTAAAAATTCCTCAGCATTTTGCACAGATTTTCTTCCCTGAGAACATATATATGATGAAGCACTTTGGGATTTCCACTGGACCATTCCAGTCCCAAAAATCCTGTGCAACAGGAACTGCAGCACAGACTGAATAATCCATGGCAGCATTTTTCCCTTCTAGGAAGCTCAGACTTGCTGCGATCAAGGCTGGAAACAGGTCAGCCAAAATACGAGCAGGAGAGAATGTTCTGAGGCATTTTTCCCTGCAAGAAGGTTGTGCTGGGACAACTGGAAAACTTCAGGGTGGACAGGCAAAGAGCCCACTGCCACCTGCAGGTGAGGTTCCAGGCTCCCCTGTGCTCACCTCGGCTGTGCTGCTGCTCCCTTTCCAGGCGGATCTGCTCCCTGATGAGCCTCTGCTGCTCCTCCAGCTGCCGGGAGCCCTCCTCACGCAGGCGGATTATCTACGGCACAGGGAACACAGCACGGGCACCTGAGGCACAGAGCCAGGCCTGGAATGTCACCTAGACACTTCCAAGGACAGCCCGGGTCTCACACACATCTCCTGGGACACCCCTCCTGCCAGTTCCTCTGGGAGAGCTCCAAAAGGAGCAGCCTGTTCTGGTGGAAAGGATCCCTGAGTGTAGCAGGGGCTGGAACTGGATGGCCTTTAAGGCCTCCCCCAACTCAAACCATCCCAGGATTCTCTGATTCACAGAGCCTTTTAATCCCAAAGGCTGAAGGACTGCTCTCCAGAGACCTTTTACACCTCACCCCATGGATTTCATCATGAATGGAAATACTTCCAGCAATTCTTATCAAAAATAGCAGAGAGAGCTAAGAATTTATCCTTACTTCTTCTTCTAATGATCTCGTTATCCTGATCTCCTCCTCTTCATTCTCCTGAGCCTGGGCTTCCCGTTCTCTGGCTTCAAGATCTGCAGACAAAGAAACAAAATTATAGCAATCCCAAGAGAATTTGAATTTTCCCTGCTGACCAGAGGAAGCCTGATAGATCACAAACTTGCCCACAGCTACACTGATATCCTGATAGCACTCCTGCCTCTCCTCTGGCCCCCCACACCAAAGGAATCTTAGAAGTCCTCACCCCCCTAACTCCCAGAGCAGGGCCTAATTCCCTCCTTCCCAGAGCAGGACCACCCCAGTCATGGCTGTGGGAGGAGATTCCAGGTGTCTCCTGCACTGTACTGGACACAAAGAAACCAGAGTCATCCCACACAGATTGATCCCTGGGGAACTCCTGTGGAAGGAGAAATGCAAACAGCCAGCTAAGGGAGCTCCAGGAGAACGTGAGGGTTTGATGTTTCTTACCAAGCTTTACTTTCTTCCTCTTCTCATCGAGTTTCTGTGTCCTTGCTGCAGCCTCCTTCTTCGCCCTCCTCACCCTGTCATAGGCTGCCTGCCAAGGAACCAGCACAACAGTGGGAAACTACAGAAACCAGGAGACAAACTGGGCAACAGGGAATATGACAGCAGGGATTGAAACCCTGTCAGCAGGGGTGAAGCACCTTCTGCTTCTTGGGTTACAAGCTTTGACAGTACCTGGAAATAGGAGTTCATGTTTTTAGCTTTTATCACCTGGAATCAACACTTTTCTCTCTCCCGAGCTAATCTGGAGAGAGTTCCTTGCTCATCTTTTTTTGGTTTGTTTTTATTCTTTCCAGGGACATTTCCAGGTTCTTTTAGGCCTTGGGCAGTGGGTGCTCAGCCACTTCCTCACAGCTCTAGAAGGATCCAAGCTCTCCTGTGTCCCACAAACAGCAAAGCTTGGAGCCTCAGGAATTGCATCCAGGTATTACTCATTTGTCAGTCCCTAACTCAATGGAATGGCAAATGCACTGTTGCCATGGGAATTTGGTGCTCCTGAATCAGGGATGGTTATCACTGGTGTTATTAAACGGGATATGCCCTAATCCAGCACATTATTAAAGGCAGAATCTTAGGGCAGAGCTGCTCCCAGCAGCAAATCCCAAGCACAACCTTTCTCCAAGCTTTGACCTGGCACCTGAGATTTGATCTCATGGAGAACCAAGGGGAATAACAGCAGAGATTTGTTTTCATGGAGTCTCTGTCAGAGCAGAGAGGAGGACAGACAGGAACACAGTTCCCAGCAACACCTCAAAATCCCACCCCTCCCAAGGGAGCATCCTTACCCTGGCTGCTGCATCTGTGAGCACGGCCAAGGCCTGGGACAGCTGGTGGAAGATTTCCGCTGGGAATGAGAAGAAATAAGGGCAAGGTGAAGGAAATCAGGTGAGGAAAAGACGACTCCTCCAGGAAGGTCTCTCCAAGGAAGAAAAATCACCTATCCAAGAGATTTGTAGGCCAACCTCTAGCCAAGGCCACCTCAACTCAAATGTGTTACACAAACTTGAGAATAAATAAAGAAACAAAAAACTGGGATTGTTTCATTTTAAGAGAAATCTTGAAACACATAATTTTTCTTACTGGCTCTTTTTATTTTGGGGTTGCAATATCTCCTCATGCCACATTTAGCTGGAGCTCACAATTTCCTTCTCCCTCTCAGTCCTTTTCCTTCAACAAGAAGTCCAGCTTATGTTGTATTGGAAGTTGTTGCATTACAGCCATCTATCCTTTAAAAGTCTTTCCTCCTGTCCCATTACAAGCACTGGCAATTTGTATTTATTTTTTAAAAAGATGAATTATCAGGCTTGACACACAAAATACAAACTGATAATTCTACAACCTTCATCCTCAGCAATCACTGGCTGCAGGCAGCTGAAATTCCCCCTTTGCCCTGCCCACAGATAACAGGATTTATGGAATGCTGGTGAAATTTGGACTGTGAGAGATACAGATCAAAGCAGTGTCCAAACAGGCAAAGGTTGGGAAGGTTTGGAGGGGTGCAGTTGTAATTCCAGCACTGACTTAATGCTGGTGTTTCTAAACCCAGCAGGGATTGTCCAGCCTTAAAAAGCAGAGCTGACACCACCAACTCCCAGCCCTGTGTGCATTCCCAGGGACACACACCCAACCATTCCCTCAGGACTCAGGGAAGCAGAGCCACTTCCAGGAGCCTGGAGAAGTGAAAACTGCAGCAGGAAGAGCTGCCCCAGCTCACCTGCCCGGGGGTTGTCGGGGTTCTTGTCCGGGTGGCAGGTCAGGGCCTTCTGCCGGAACGCTGTCTTCACCTGCAGGGGCCACACCGGGAGTTACTGGGGAAAACTGCTCTGCCTCTCCCACAAAAAGCAACTTGGAAAACCAAAATAATCCCTGTGTTCAAGGGTAACCTGCTGGGCCCAGGATACAGCCGTGTCTGGAAGGAGCTGGAGCTTTTAAAAGCTGTTTTTACTTCCAGGTGTCTTGTGTTGCAGCACTTAAACCTCAGGAAAAAGGGGGAGATGGAAAAAAAGGAGAGAAGGAAAAAAAATAGGAGAGGTAGAAAAAGGGGGAGAGGAAAAATGTATGAGGGAGGAAAGGAAAGGAAAGGAAAGGAAAGGAAAGGAAAGGAAAGGAAAGGAAAGGAAAGGAAAGGAAAGGAAAGGGAAAGGGGGAAAAAGGGGCAGATGACAAAAAAAAAAAAAAATGGGGGAAGGGAAAAAACCTAGAAAGAGCACCAAAAAGGGGAAAGGAAGAAAGAGGGAAAGGAAAACAAATGGGGGAAGGAAGAGAAGTGGGAAAAAAAAAAAAAAAGAAAAAAAAAAGGAGGGAAAGGAGAAAAGGAAGCCACTCTATCCAACTCCCAACCAATTCCCTGCTAAAACAAGTGGGAAACGTTGTGTCCTGGCCCCACCTGGTGGACAAAGCTGCAGGGATTGGGAATGTGCAGGAAAAGCCCTGCAGATGACCCCACCTCCTGCATAAGAGTCCAGCTGAGGGAGAGGCGTCTTCCCTCCATCCTCCAACTTTCCATCTCAGCAAATTTCTTCCCAATGTCCCATCTAATCCTGCTTTCTGGCAATGGAAAGACATTCCCTTTTTATCCTGTTATTCCAGGCCCTTGTCCAGAGCCCCTCTGCAGCTCTCTCGGAGCTTCCTTTCTGTGTTTAGCACTGACTAACCAACTAAATTCAATTTTATACGGAAACATGGAATTCCAACCCCACAAAATTAACTACATGACTTTCGGGTACTCGGACAAACCTCTAACAACTGGATTTTTGGATCAACACGGGAATTTCCCTTCTGGAAGCACATAAACAAAGCGAGAACAACAGTGTCCCAGACCAACCCCACAGTTCTCTCCAAGCCATCTCCTCCTCCAAAGGCGGGTCTCGCCCCGCAGGATTGAGAACGCACAGGGGTGAACTGGGGGAATGACCCAATTCCCGTAAAAACGGGATATGACAACGCCACCATCAGTAAAACCGGGCTTTTCCCGTTTGACAGCCTCGGCCCCGCCGCAGCGCTTGGAGCAGCCCCTCAGCTCAGCACTGGAGTGCAGCACGCACCGGGCCGGGAACGCGCCGCTCCCGAGAACACCGAACAAGGAGAGAGGGAAGGAGGGAGGGCAGAGGAGAGAAGGAGCCCGTCCCGAGCCGCCCGCGCCCCTCACCTCCTTCTCGGACGCCTTCTCGCCGATCCCCAGCAGCCCGTAGAGGTCCCGCTCCAGCAGCTCCTTATCCACCGCCATCTTCACGCTTCCCGGTTCCGCTCCTGGCGCCGCCGTCGTTGGGAAATGTAGTCCCCACAGGCCGCCGCGCCAGGCGCCGCCCGGGAAAGTTGGACTACAAATACCGTGATGCACCGCGCAGCCCCGGAGGAAGGGAATGCCCAGAGTGCGCAGCCCCTAGCTGAGCATGCTGGGTGTTATAGTTCTTTAGCGCGGCTGCGAGCGGGGAGAAGCGAGAGGAAAACTACAAGTCCCGTGGTGCCGTGCGCGGGCACGGAGTCCTGAGGGATAACAGCACGTGGGCCCCGGTGTCCCCCAAGGTCACCACTGACCGTGTCCCCAAGTGCCACGGACAGATCCACGTCCACGCGATAAATCCCACCAGGGATGGCACTCCACCACCTCATCGGGAAGCCTGTGGCAGTGGGGAGTGGTGCGAGCCCAGCTACAGCCTGTTCCCAAAAACATACTTGTTTTTGTTGTCCCCAGAGAGCATCCAAGGCACAGCTCCTTGGGAAATTCTTGTCTTCCTCTTGATCTAAGGATACCTCCCTTTCCCTCCACTGCTCTAAGAAGGGAGCACTGTAGAAGAAAGCCTGTCCAATTATTCCCACACACAGGACACAGAAGTTTTCAGCCCTTACTCCTTTATTCTAGTAGGATTTGTGTCCTCATGGCTGAAGGTTACTTACCTTTATCGACAATAGCAACAAACCTGAGATCAACAGTGGCCCTTTGTGACAACACCATCAGTGATGTCACAGCAGCCACAGGACATGGGCCATGTCACAAAAGCAGGATAGGGAGCACAGAGCCGCAATCCCATGCTGAGACCCATGGGATGCAAACACCGCTATTCCAGCCCCACCACAACCCTGCTGCTGAGGTGTGGGACAGCCCCAGAGGGACAAGGACCTGCGGGGTTTTGGGGAGAGCCACCTGCAAGCAGACTTTGTTCCTCCTGCAGGGCGAGATGTCATCGAGGGAGGACACTCCAGAGCCGGGCACCTCCGCTGCCAGCACCAGCCAGGCTGCCCCGGCCGCGCCACAGGACGACAACCAGGAGAATCCCGTGTGCCCGGAGTGCCGGGGCATCAGCACCACCTGCTCCAGCTCGTGCCGGCACTGCTTCTGCCAGCTGTGCCTGTGGGACTGGAGCCTGGGCGAGGCCGTGTGCCCGCGCTGCCAGCGGCCCACGCGCCACCCCTACCCCCAGCACGTGGCCCTGTACCACGAGGTGCAGGACCGGGTGTACCACGGCAAGCGGAGACAGCGCGGCCGCTCCGCACGGCAGCCGCGGAGCTGCTCCGGACACTTCGGGCACGGCAGGCCCTGGGAGAGGAGGAGAAGGAGATCCATCAGGTGGCCCCGCGATGGCCGCCGGCAGTCTCAGCAGAGCCGAGGCAGCGACTCCCCAAGGAGGAGGTGGTGGCAGCGGCAGAGGAGGGCTTGGGAGGACACACCTGGAGAGGGATGAACTCCGAGGTTTGAATGGGCCGTCCTGGCCTCCTCACGGGGAAATCAATCCTGATCTGTGTCCCGCAGGTCATGGAGCCAGCTGGAATGGTCACGAGGTCACCGCAGGTGGAGCAGGGGCAGGGAGCGTTCCTGTGGCTGGGACAGGCGACAGAGCAGGTCCTCCTGGAGACACCAGGACACCCAGACAGGCTCCCACCACCACTCCACAGGGCAGAGGCGCTGGAGGAGCTGGAACGCTGATGACAGACACTCTCCAAGGCCCCAGCACGATGTCCCCTCAGAGAGGAGTGAGGCACACTCCTGGGAAGACTCTGATTCGTCCAGGCAATGGCATACAAGAAGGAGGCAAACGCGGGGCAGATCCCACAGGAGAGGCCATAACTCCCAGGGAACAGTGCCCCGTGACCACTTCACAAACCAGAGGCGCTGGAGAAGCTGGAATGCTGACGACAGACACTCTCCAAGGCCCCGACGTGACACCCCGTCGAGGAGGAGCAGGAGACTCCAGTGGGAAGACTGGGATTCCTCCAGGCAACAGCACACGACAAGGAGCCGAACCCGGGGCAGATCCCACAGGAGAGGCCAGAACTCCCAGACAGCCTCCCGGGGAGCGGGGCCCCGCAACCACTCCACAAGGCAGAGGCAGTGGAGGAGCCAGAATGCTGACCAGAGCCGAGCTCCAAGGTCCCAGCAGGACATCCCAGGCTCCTCAGGGAGGAGCCGGCACCAACGCAGGAGCTGGAGCCGTGCCAGGCACAGGGACACATAGCCCACCCTCCCAAAATGAGAATTGCCAGTCTCAGGCTCAGCCCAGGGTGTCCAGGCAGGCTTTGGTGATCTCCTAGGATGGAGCCACCAGATCCTCCCTGGACATCCTGTTTCAGGGCTTGACTGGCTGCAAATAAACTAACTCCACTTGAGCCAGCACTCCCTTACTTCTTTTTGATTTTTTGCTACCTCAGGAGCCTCCACAGATATTTTGGAGCATCCCAGGCCCTTGAGTTGCCCTCATGAGCTTCATCCTTTCCCTCTGTGGGCTCCCCCCAGCAGCATTAAGTGCCTCTGTGGATCAAGGAAGGAGATGAGGGGCTCTTCCCCCCTCCATGCCCTCATAGCCTTTCCATGGCTGAACCTGACTTGGATTTTGCCTTTGTTTTCCCTTCAGTTTTATCCAGGGAAGCTTTGTTGGGATTTGCATTTTTTCAGCAGAGCCACAGCTTGGTACAGGAATATTTTTCCCAAAAACCCAAGGTGTGACTGATCCAATTCAGTGCTGGAGGTGCCCAAGCCTGGCTCCAGGACCAAAACTTGCCCTAAACTTCCCTCCCAGCTGTCATCCAGCCCCTGTCCCCAAATGCCAGCCTTAGGAATCATCCCACTAACCTGCAGCGTCCCATTGATCTCTAATTTGAAGTATCAGCATAGCTGATCATCTCCCTAAATGCATATTCAGCACGTGGGACGTGGATTTTGCCTATGGATACATTCTCTGCTGGACAGAAGGAGGCTGGTCACACTGGATCCCTTTTGCACTGCAAGAAACAGTTGGAAAAAAGTTATAAAATTCAACAAATGGTGAAAAGCAGGAGCCTGGACACACAGGAGGTAGGCAAGGATCCTTGATTTCACATCATGCTTTGTTAGAGCCACTCCTCTCCTTGATCAAGTTTATTTTTCTTCCACAGAAACCTGCTTCAAGTACACCTGGAATTCACTTATTTTCCCAAATATACTGAAAAGGTGGGCTCTTGCTACCTGGAAACCACACACAGCCTCAGGTGGGAGAAGCATTGCTCAGCACAGGAGGTGGCCACGCACAGCACCAAAATTATCCAGGTAGTTTTCCCCTAGATTTAATTTTTTCATTAAATACAAAACTTCCCCTTGGGTATAAGCTGATGTTTGTTTATCTGCTGGAAAATCCTCTTCCTGCTTCTCTGAGCATGGTGCCAGGGGCTTGGAAATGCTGGATAAGCCCACCTGAACCAGGAAAACCCTAGAAAAAATGCAGCATTCAGTGTGGATGGATGTCAGTGGCAGAGCCACTATTTTAGGATAAAAGCGAGTAAGAAAATTCAGACAATTTCTGCTGAAATTACAAAAAGCAAACAAAAAAACCCCAAACAACCCCAACAAAACAAAACAAAAGGATCTTGGAAAAGTGCAAAGGGGCTGGAAGTCTGAGGGGAGAGCGAGCGCCTGTGGCCGGCGCTGCCCTCAGAAGTCTCTATCCCAGAGCTGCCCAGCCTGGATTCAGGAGGTCTTTACAAACACTGGCACCTCGGCCAGGCTGGCAGAGTAATTCCTGAGGGTGGTGCCACCATCAAACACTCGGGCAGTGTTGGTGTCCAGCCACAGGTGCCCCTCTCCTGGCAGGTAGATGTCCCTCCACGTTTGTCCCTTTTCTGTTATTGGAGCAACCAGGACCTGCAGGGAAAAGAAAAAAGAACTTCAGCAGAGGGAGGATTAGCCAGGGTGTATGTGTGAAGATGAGATGGTCATCAGGGAATCCTGGAATAGTGTGGGTGGGAAGAGACCTTTAAAATCATCCAGTCCCAACCCCTGCCATGGGCAGGAGCAGCTTTCACTATCCCAGGTTGCTCCAAGCACCCAACCTGGCCCTGGACACTTCCAGGGATGAGGCATCTGCAGCTTCTCTGGGCAACCTCTGCCAGGGCATCACTACCCTCACAGAGAGCACCTTCCCAATCCCATCTATCCCTGCCTTCTGTCAGTTTAAAAACATAAATGCAGTGCAGTGACATTCCTTTGACTGGGACTGGGACCATCCCTGCCTGCAGCTGCCCCAAGATTCCATCTAGTTTATATTTTCAAAAACCAGAACAAAAAAAACCATCAGAAATGTGTTTCTTGCAAAACCTCCTCCCCAGTGATAGAGCCAATGTAATGCCACCTCCAGGAAGCGTTTTTCCCCTTGTTTTATGGGAAAAGCAGTTCCCAAAAGCGGTTCCCAACATTCTGAGATTATTTATTCCTGCTAAGTCATTTCACTTCCAAAGCTGATGATAGAGGGTTCAAGTACCCTAAATAAGAGTTCCACGAGGAAAGCCAAGGTTTCCAAAAAGCAAAAACCCCAAATCCACA
Organism: Aegithalos caudatus; assembly: GCA_013389925.1. Taxonomy (NCBI): domain Eukaryota; kingdom Metazoa; phylum Chordata; class Aves; order Passeriformes; family Aegithalidae; genus Aegithalos; species Aegithalos caudatus. Next base: position 35,991 of record WEIU01015015.1, read on the forward strand.
AAACTCAGCTGCTTTGGCCTGGATTTAAATCTGCTCAAACCCAATCCCTGGTTTGTACTCGTGCAGAGCTGGATTGACAGGAATAATGCAGAATTCCCACCTCATCTCCAATGAGGAACTCATCCTCTATGGTGAATGCAACCGGATCCGTGGGGCTGAGCCACCAGGCGGGACGGAAGATGGGGTATCCCAAACTCTGCCACTCCTCACTGTATTTTAGGAGCAGGGGCACGACAAAGTCCTGGTGCCTCTGGATGCACTGGCGGGTCAGATTCAGGACCTGCAGGTGGGGGACAAATCCATGAGGAGCCCAACATCCAGGAAACAGCAAAGCAGGCAGGGAAAAACCAAAAATAAAGAACTAAAAATTTTAAAGTAAAATATATATTCCCTTGTGAACAGAAATTACTGAATTGGAATGTCCTGATCAAGTTATGGTGCAAATGGGGTTGATATTGGATATTAATTGATTTGGATATAAATACATTTAAATCCATTGATAATGGACATAAATCCAGTGGATTTAAATGATTTTAAATACATTGATAATGGATATGAATCCATTTGATTTAAATGGTTTAAAATCCAGTAATAATTATTATAAATCCATTGCATTTAAATCTATTGATAGTGGTTGCAAATGCTTTTGATCTAAACAGATTTAAATACACTGATAATAGATATAAGATTTAAATGTATTTCATTCCATTTATACTGAACATTAATCTATTGGATATAAATGGATTTAAGTCTATTGATAATGAATATAAACCCACTGGATTTAAATGGATTTACATCCATTGATGAAGTATATAAACCCATTGGATTTAAATAGATTTAAACCCATTGATAATGGATGTGAGTCCTTTGGATTTAAGTGAATTTAGATTCATTGACAATGAATATGAACCCATGGATTTACATTTACTGATAATGGTTATTAATTTATTTGATTTAAATGGATTTATCAATAAATATCTATTGATAAAGGACCTTATTAAATTTGATTTCAATTCCACTGATAATGCATATGAATCCACTGAATTGAAATATAATTAAATCCATTGATAACAGATACAAATCCATTGGATTTAAATCCACTGGTACTTGAATCTAAACCCATAGATAATGGATTTATTCCCACTTCAGTGCAAAGCTGAGGATAGCACCTGGCAGGAGACCTCTGCCAGGCCTTCCATGGCTTTTGGGGGCATTTGCCATGTCAGAATCCTGGTGTTCTCCCAACTGGAGTGTGGGATACATACCCAGGCATCACAGCAGAGCCAGGGCGGGGTCCCAAAGGCCATCACGGGCAGGAATGTCACAATCTGCAGCCACCTCACAAACAGCTCCGGGTCCCCTGGGGTGGCTCCAGCCACGCTCCCTCCTGCAGGAACATGGGGCTGGAGTGAGGGCCTCACGTGGCATGAAAAGGTTCATGGGAAACCTCAGAGCTCTTTCCAGTGCCTAAAGCATCCCTGGGAGCCATGGCTCTGAAAACCTGGCACAGCTTCCCTGGATATGGCACAAAACCCCCAACGCTGAGGGCTCGCCTAGCCATCCACAAATTCCTGTTTCCTCCAGAGGCTTTTCCCAACTCTTCCCCCGGCTGTTGGGACACAACCCCTGTCAGCAAACTGCCCAGTTCTCTCTTTGCTGGAGGATCTGCGCTCCTATCCATCCAAGCCGTGGGCTCCAGCACCTCTTTGGGAAGCAAACTCCCATGCTGGGATTGCTTGAGCCTCATTTTCTAAGGAAAACAGGCTAAAAATAGAGGCCAAATTGAAATGTTACTCTCAACCCCTATTTCAGGGCTGTTGTTTAGCTCAGCTCTCCATGTTTGACACTTCTGCACAGCCTCTGCACACTCAGGGCATGTTTTAACCACCACTAATTCCATCAGCTCCAAGGAAAAGGGAAATGGATCCACTTGGCCCTGATTAAAGGTTGTTTCTTGCTGTTTTATAACACTTTTATTTCAGGATTTCTGCAGCCATTTTGCTTTGGAGCAGAAATGCAGACTTGGAGCAGAGCTGCTGGAGTTTTAGGAACATCCATTCCCCAGCCAGGAGCCTGGGGATGCGGATCCTGGCTGTGCCAGGTGGGATTTGGCCCAAGCCAAGCCCCGCAGGGGTGGGCTGTGGTGGAACTCTGGGAAAGGCATCCCCAGAGACCCGGGCTGCTGCTGGAGTTGCCCGGCAATATTTATAGCATATTCTTTTGGTTTTAATCCCTCAATTTTTTCCCTGGTAACATGCATCCCAACCAAGCCATCACAACAGAAAACTGGGGAGAAAAATGCTCCGAGCCTTCCCATAGCACACCTAAGGTGCAAATGTACCTCCCATCCCTGGAAAAAAGCTGCAAAACTCACTGCAGATAAGCCAGAAATGAGGGGGAGGAATGGAAAATCCTTACCTACTGCATCAGGGATGAAGAAGTTGTATCCCAGGAGGCTGTAGTGCAGCACGGAGGGGATGAGCCCCTTCAGCCCCGCGTGGCTCCAGTCAGAACGCAGGGGACTCATCTGGACAAACAGCGGGAGGTGACTGGATCTGGAGAAACAACATAAACCCTTCAAGGTGCTTAGAGGGCTTGCAGGAGCTGAAATTCCATGATGCCCAGCCGGCTTGGGACTCACTGGAGCCAGATTATTGTCCCAGAATGGACAAAATCCCAGGTTTGGGTAGGAAGAGACATTGAAGTCCATCCAGTCCCACCCACTGCCATGGGCAGGGACACCTTCCACTTTCTCAGGTTCCTCCAAGCCCCGTCCAATCTGGCCTTGGACACTTCCAGGAATGCAGGGGCAGCCACAGCTTCTCTGGACACACTATGCTGGGGCACACCACCCTCAGATCCCACAAGGATCATTGACTCCAACACACTGCCCTAGCCCACCTCCTCACCGCTTCCCTGGGGGACAAGAAACATCTTGGAATACCAAGAGCATATTCCAAGCACCAGTTCCACCATCCCCCAAGCTCTTGTGCCCGTCAGCTCCAGCCAAGCCTCGCCCTGGTGCCCACCTGGTCCCGGCGCTGATGATGGTGCCGTTGCCCAGCGTCGCCAGCGCCGCCGCCAGCACCTCGGTGTATCCATCACCCTCCAGCCCGGCGGGAGCAGGGACATCCTGCTCCAGGAAGGAATTTCCCTCCACTCCTTCGAAGGCCACGTAGGCGGCCCCCAGCGCCTGCCGCAGGCGCCGGGCACGAGCCAGGTACCAGCGCAGCGCTGCCTCGCTGGTGACGTTCAGCCGGGTGCAGAGCTGCCCCTTCCAGGTGGTCAGCAGCGGGATCTGTGGAGGAGGAAGATGCAAATCCCTGTCAGATCCATAGGATATCCTCCTGATTCCGGGGTGCGAAGCTGGGGGATGCCATGCTGCCCCAGTCCCACCCTGCACTGTCATGGTGCAGCACATCAAGGTGTAAACTCTCCCTCAACCCCCCCAAAAATCCTTGTGCTGGTGGCAAAGGGATCATTAAAATGACCACACAAAATGGAGCTGGGAAATCTTCTGCACGCTGGAAGTGGAAATTTTAAAGCTGCTTCCGTAGGAACGAGGAGAGATGCTGTGTCCCGGCACAGTGGGATGGGACTGTGTCTCTTGATAAATAATAAACCCGAGGGGGTTTATTCAGCTTTAATTTTGGTCTGGGGGCGGAGGAGGGTCCCGTACCGAGCTGCCCCCGGGTCGGGGCTGGCGGCTGAGCCAGTATCCCGCGGCCTCACCGCCGTGCAGGGAGCGCAGGAAGAGCGGGGAGGTGACACTGGCATATGGGGACAGCGTGATGGAGAGCTCCAGAGGTTCCACCAGGGCCGGGGCCTGCCTCTTCCTGCGCTCCGAGGGCACGAGGTCCTGCGGGCAGGAAAGGCAGGGATGAGGGGTTTGCGGGAGAGGAGCACCATGCTCCCCATTCCCAGAGGCTGTACCGTGGCAGCCAGGACGGCAGTGCCGCGCTCCCCCAGGGCCACGACGCCCTCCTGGAGGCGATGTCGCTTCAGCCTCCTCACCAGAGACCTCAGGCCTCTCCTGACTTTGGCGGCAGAACCTTCCGGGCCGTGGTAGCGCCAGATGGGAGACCTGCAGGGTGGGACATTCCTCATGAGATGCTCGGGGCGAGGAGCTGGATAGTGGGAAGTTCCCACTGTCAAGGGAAGGAGCGCTCACCCCAGGAGCGCGGTGTCCGGCGGTGTCCGGGCTGCTCCGGCCGGAGCGCTGGGCCTGTGCCGGCGGGCGGCCGCCACGTCGGCGCTGACACACAGCTGGTACTGCAGGGGCTCCGCTCGGCCCGCCGCCGTCTCCAGGCAGAACTGCCTGTGGCTCTCCAGAGACAGCAGCAGGGACACCTCGGGAGCCACTGTCACCGTCACTCCTTTGGGGGAAAAGTGGGAAAATGCTGTCTCGGCAAGCATCCGGCTGCTCCCGGTCCTGGGAGCTACAGGGATGAGCGAGGCAGAGCCTGACTGGTGCCAAGTTCTCCTGGGTTGATCCCACCACATGTCCAGCTGTGCCAACCATCCCTACCCTGCTCCTCTTATTCCCTTGTGGAGTCCAAAATGCCTTTCAAGGGCTGGATTTTTCCCTTTCCTGGCCTTTTTGCTTGGCATTCAGCGGCCTTAGGAGTGCAGGGCAGCTGCAGGTCAATTGGATTAATGTGGGGTAATACCCGAAGTTTGATGTTTTGTAGAATAATCCAAATATACCCCAGAAAATGACACCAGCAGCAGAATTCCTGCCTGAGTCCAGCATCCCACAGCTGGGATCCTGGCATCAGGGAGCCACGAAGCCACTTGAGTGGAGCTGGGGATGCAGTAATGGGCACAGATCTGTGCTTAAAAACAAACCAGGCACACAGAGAGGGTGGGGTGTTCCTGGAGGGACTTGGGCCACCCCATCCTCAGGCACTCAGCTTCAGTATCACAGCCTTTCCCACGGGGATGAGGCGGTGTGGGGTCCATCCCACGTGCCCAGTCACTGCCACATTTGCAGGATATTTTACTCCCAAAGACATCTACGCTGCCCTTAAACCATCTGCTTTAGAGGTGAGGAGAGGGGAAGAGAAGCACAGGGACTGAAGCTGTGGGGCACTGGGCAGGGAAGGAGGTGGTTACCTGTGGATCCCAGGAAGTACCTCTCCAGGACAGGCCCAAAGCCATCGGGATTTGTGCTGAGGTCACCACTGACCAGGGGCTGTGCCAGGCTCTCGGCGCTGTTGAGGGGCCAGCGCTGGGCATGGATGCTCGGCCCTCCGTACCAGGAGACATTAGCCATGGAAAAACAATCCTGCAGCCAGGAAAGCATCATCAAAGAGCAAGGAATACTCAAGGAGAGCAGAGAAGCCAGGCTTGGAGCAAACTGTGCTAGTGGAAGGTGTCCCTTTTACAGCATAAAATTATGGTTTCATTTAAAAAAAAAAAAAAAAAGGAAAGTAAGATATGCTTCCCAAAGCCTGCCAGTTTTTGCTGGAGGAGCACAAATAAAATCAAACTGCCACGGCAATCACATTTCTGTACCCCACCACAGTTATCAAACAACTCCGAGTTGCAGGTGAAAAGGTGCTGCAAAGGTTTGAGTGAAGAGACTCTTCAGGTGTGAGTGGCTGTGGGACAGGACAACGGAGGGAGAAATTCAAGGAAACAGATTTAAAATGCACTGAGGGCACTTTCAGAAACCTAGCTGGAAAATTTATATATTTTGGTTTGTTGGTTTGTTTGGGGTTTGTTTTGTTTGTTTGGGTTTTTTGGTTTGGTCAGGTTTTTTTTTTGGTTGGTATTTTTCATTTGGTGATTTTTTCCTCTGTTTTTTTGGGGGAGGGTTTTTTGGTTTTGGTTTTTTTTTGTTTGTTTGGTTGGTTTTTTTTCTCTGTTTTACTTAAAAAAACACATTAAGCTCTCCAGCTGCCTTCCCCAGAGTTTCTGGGGTGAATCTGCACTTTTAGCCCCATCTTGAGCCCCCACCTTGATGGCACCAGTGTCCCGAGGGTGACACATCCTCTCTCCCAAGGCACATCTTCCCTCTTTCCTGTGGGCTGATAGCAAGAATTTCCCTCAAGAGACTCAGTTTGGAGATTGGAGCACTTCTCGTAGGGCTGACAGGGCCCTGGGATGGGGGACATCCCCATGCTTGACCTGCCTCCTGCCAGAAATCATCAGTTTTCGCTTCAAAGCTTCTCAAACTTTCCCCTTTCTGCCAAATCGAGGGATCAGCAGGACTTAGCGTCCTCGTGACTTCCCAGGCAGGATGGGCTTCCCCGAAAGCCCAGAGGTCTGGGGCCTTGAAGGGGGCCTGGGGTGGCAGAGGGTACCCGGAGACCCCCCACACAACCCACCCCATGTTTATTCCCAATCCCGAGGTTTCAGAGCCTCCTGGAATCCTGAGCTCGGGGGCATAGAGAGGTTAAGTCTCTCCAAGGGGTGGGGAGAGGAGATGTAAATTATTAAAGTGGAAACCCTGGAGGCTCGGAATAGCTGTACCAGGTGTCAGCTGAACTCGTTACACCAGCTGGGAAAGAGGGAAAACAGTCTGTTCTTAACTCAGATTTCGCTGGATCATATTTTCCAGTGGTTTGGGTTTTTTTTAAAAAAGTGGGGAAAAGCCTCTTCTGTCTCTCATCCTCTCAAATGCCTCACACTCACAGTGTCAGTGGAGGAGGTGCAGGGTTTGTTCTCAGGCAACACCTTCCAGCCAAAACAGGTGCCAACAGGGGATTTGTGGCTAAAGAGGAACAATCCTCCATCCCAGGGAATCCGGTCCTGCTTCCCTCCCTGTTCTGAGGGCTCCCCACAACTGGACACCCTGCTCTGACAGCGTTTCTCCTTCCCCTCCTAAGGCTCATTCCCAGAGTCTGCTTTTATTTAACTGAGGGAGAAGGCAGGGAATGATACCAAAAATGTTTGCAGCAGCGGACACGGATTATTCCCATCCCGCGGGAGCTGCCCATTGTGTCTGTGCTGGAAGAGACCTTCCCGAGGTTCTCGCCAGCATTGTCATCTCCAGTGGGTATTTACTCCGTCTCTATATAAACACAGCTCTCCCACCCCGGGGTCACCAACGTGGCCCCACCAGCGGATTTTGGGGCTCAACTTCAGAGCATGATGCTTCCAAAAGGTTTTTTTCCCACCCGGCACCTTCCGGCCGTGGAAGACGGAGCCACGGGCGCAGTGCTACCCCATAACCGAGCTGGGGGATCACGGTCGGGCCAGACCCTCCCTTGTTGGATCCCGAAGGATTTGGAGCCGTTCGGAGGGGTCCCCGTTACCTTCAGGGTCACGTCGGGGCGCAGCGGGGTCCAGCGGACGCCGTAGCACTCGGTGCCGGGGGCTGCCGGCGGCTCCAGGGACAGCCGGAGCTCGGCGTCCTCCTCCCAGGAATAGCAGAACTGGCCGCCGTCGTGCCAGCAGCGGTCCCGGGGCGGCGGNCGTCCCGGCCCCGCAGCACCCACTCCTCCGGGGACTGCTCCAGCGCCTGCCACGAGATGATGCCGATGGTCATGGCGAAGAAGACGGCCACGCCGAGGCAGCCCACGGCGCCTTTCCAGGGCTCCGTCATCTCCCTGATGCCCAAGGTCCAGGTGGACTCCGGGATTTGGCCGGTGTGGCGGGGGNTCCCTCCTGCGGCAGCACAGGAAAGAAAACCCTCTGGGATAGCTCCAGAAGATCTTCTGGGATAGCTCCAAAAGATCCTCTGGGATAGCTCCAAAAGCATACACAAAAAACTAATTAAATTTTAAAAAATAGTTTAAAAGAAAGAACGCTGCAACTCTCTGCACTGATCCCGAGGTAAGGGGAGCCCCTTCCACAGCAAATCCCAGTGCTGGGCTCGGTGACGGTGGCTCAACCCCCAAACCCGAGGGCTCGGCCCCTTGGCACAGCCAGCAGCACCCAGTGACACCGAGGAGGAGGAGGACACACGTGGCCCAGAGCCCGGGAGGGAGATGGGGCCACGGACAATGGGAATCGGGGCCGCGCTCCCGCCTCCGCTGCTCCATGGGGTTTGGCATCACTTCCCTGCTCGGTTTGGAAGCAGCAGCAGATAGCCAGGGGTGCAGGAAAACATCCCAGGGTGGGTCGAGAAAGGAGGGGATGCAACACCCTCTTTCCATCTCCTCTCTCTCTTCTCTGGAAAAGCGTTTGGACAATGCACAGAGCAAAACCGCCTGTGGGCAGGGTCTGGGCGTTGCCTGAGCCCTGGGGAACAGTTCTTCCAGGTGAGGGGTCACCTGTGGTGACAGCTTCATGGGGTGGCACTGGCTTGTCCCTGTATCCCAGGCCCCATCCCACTGCCCGATGGCAGGTTGGGAATGGTGCCACCTCCCCTGGCACGACACAGCAACCCCTGCAACCCCCGCCACCCTCTTACCTAAAAGCAGGTTCGGAGATGCTGCTTTTCACAGCCTCTGAAGTGTTCCCGATGTTTTTTCCCAGGGGTTTTCCCACCAGCAGCAGGTTTTCCTCCTCTTTCCCAGGGCAGTTTTCCCTCCTGGCCGCGTCTGAGACCCGTGGAGCCGAAGGAACTTGATCCAGACTAACCCAGGAGCGTTACTTAAGCCAAGCTCCCTCCCTCCCTCCCGCCCGCTCCCCTGCAGCCCTCACGTAGCCGCAGGTGGCTGCATCCCCAGCAGGAGCAGGACATGAAAAATATTCATTTTTAAAGGCTTTTATCTATAGGGGGATAATTTTAAAGGGATTTTTTGCCAGTTTGCTGAGGTGGCTCTGGTTGAGTCTTACCTCCACACCTGTGAATCCAGGAGGCTCGGACTCCTGCTTTGGCTTTTGTTGTTGTTATTATTCAAATTTGGGGGGTTTTGTCCCTGTTCCTGCTTCACATGAGCCAGTGGAGCCTCCCTTAGATTAACTCCAGGGCTGCCAAAATGGGTGCTGCTGCTAAAGGTGCTGCCTGCGCCCAAAACCACAGGGAAGCCACTTCCCACGACATTTGCAATCCCTACCGGTGCAAAAGCTCCGTAAATCTGAGATTTCCATTGATTTTCCATGCTCCAGTACCCCCCATTCACACTCATCTCACCCCGTCTGCAGGTGATCAGAGAAGATCTGGATTTTCCAACCTATATTGCAACCTGTTCTCTGCCAAGATATAAAAACTTGGAATTTAGAAGTGTTTCCCCATCCTGCATCCAGGGAAAACCCCAGAAAACTCAAGGCCACAGCCCTGCTCATCCCAGACTTCAGGAGAATCCCTGAAGGACTCCCTCAGTCCTGAGGACAGCCAAATTCACCAGGAAAACTCTCATCTGTGGCCTAAATAAGCCCCTGGATGGGGGTCTTTCCACTCCGGGATTAATTTTTCATTGCAGGTGGGGCAATATCCGGTGTTGGATGGAGGGAAAAATGGTGGATCACATCAGGATGAAAAAAGAAAGGGTGAAAAAAAGCTCGGATATGAGCTAGGAGACTGTGATGTCCATCCCAAAGGGGCTGGGGGTCCCTTTGGGACACAGTCAGGAGACGTTTATTGCAAAACTGTGGATGATGGACCCAAGGGACCCTAAATCTAGGTAAAATAAAGAGAAAAAGTTTAAAAAATAAGGAAGAAGGGGTGTTCCTTCCGCCAGGGATGTTACAGGCATTTGAGCGCCCAGCATTCCCCATGACCTGGAAAAGGGGAACAAGTAGAAGTGAATAAACCCTGTGGTGATTCAGAGCTGCTCACCCATGGCATCAGCCAGAGCCAATGGAATTACCTGTGAGGCTTTATAGATCCATGTGCCTCGGGGAGAGCTCGGTTTGGCTGCAAAACCTGCAGAAACAGGGCAGAGGAGAGAAGAAAAGGGATCTTTGGGATTATCTGGGATCCTGGTACACCAGGAAGGTTTAATCTGTCCAAGGGACAGAAAGGGATGTGGCAGCAGCACCCAAAAGCCATAAATGCTGCCCAGGGGTTGGCAATTCCCTGTTTCCCACCACAAAGTGGGCTGGGAGGGGGGCAGCTGGTGAGGTTGTTTGGCTGCAGCAGCTGAAGGCAAAGCTCTGTCACATGGCACAAGATTAAATCACATCCATGGAATGGCAGAGGGGCCCCCAAGGTGGGATTAGGGAAACCCCAGGATGGCGCGTCCCACAGCACGGATGCAGTGGGATAGGCAGGGACAGGAGGCCATGCCTAGGTGGGTCATCTGGAAATTTGGGATGGTTTAAAAAACCTTTTCTTAAAAACCAGCTCAAATCCCAGGGAAAAAATCCTGCCGGAGCTTTTAAGAACTCAATATCTGGCCAAGTTTGGGCCCCTCCAGCTCTGCACATGGCCCAGGGGTTTGGGCTGAGACCTTTCCCACCCTCCCAGAACTCCTGGTTTTTGGGAGGAGAAATGGATCTATGACTTTCCTGCCCATCAAAAATCTCAGCATGAACTGGCTCCCAAAGCAGAGTGAAACCTCCCTTCATCTTCTCCCACTGCCAACAAAAACCACTTAGCCTTGACTGGCCACAGGGAAAAAAAATATTTCGGGGTGGCTCCCTGGATTCCAGAAAGGTGTCCTGCCCCTCTTCTTCCAGATGGGTTTTATTTAACATTTTAAAATCTCCTCCTATGCAAAATGAAGCATCTTTACCCTCTTTATGACTTTTCAGGGTTGAAAAGACCTCGAGGTTGCTTTTTTATATCCAATGGGGCTTTCCAAGCTCCAAGATTGCTGAGGCACCTTGATCTGGTGGCAGGTGTCCCTTCCCACAGCAGGGAGTTGGAACTGGATGGTCTTTAAGGTCCCTTCCAACACAAACCATTCCAGGATTCTGGGATTTGCCAGCCCTCCAGGTTCTCTGGGCCGTGGGGGATGTGGCACCTGCGGGTGGACAGTGCCATGGGAAGGGATGGAATGAGGGGCTGGAAACACATTTATCTCACCAGCATCAATAAGCAGAGTTTGAGAATCCAAGCTTTTTGGTGAAACACCCAGAAAACAGGGACCAAGGGTTGTTCCCACTGGGATTTAGGATCACTGTCCCCTAAGAGGGGTATCCATCACTGCATACCCTGTGGATCACACTCCTTTCCAGAATTCTGTCATCACCTTTCAGGCTGGCTGGAAAAAGGGAGAGCACAGAGAGCCACAGGGATTTTCCACTTTTGTGGGATTGCACTTGGGAAGGCCCAGCCCTTTCCATCAATATTTTCCTACAGCCTTTAAGCACCAGCAATTACAGCCACAACTTCCCAGCCAGACCTTCCTGGGGTTTCTGGTTTGGGGTTTCTTAAATATTATGATATAAAAAAAAAAAAAAATACAGGAAAGCTGTGTGGGTTGGCCAAGAACAAAGGAAAACTGATGGGAGCAGCAAAGTGCCTCCAGGACTTGGCATTTCTCCTTAATTTTCCCCAGTGGGGAGCAGCCTCATCCCAAAACTCTCTCCATGGGCATGGATCCCACAGTACCTCAAAACCTACACCAAACTCTCATTTATATCCTTTTATCCATTATATCAGTAAGCTGGGAGACACAGTGATGAACCAGAGTATATTCCCTGAAGCTGGCAGCATGGATGGCCCATCTTCCTGCCCTCCCAGAGTTTATCCAAAGGGAAAAGATGCCATCAGAATCCATCCCGGCCATAAACCAGCCAATGTGCTGTGGTGGGCGTTCTCCTTGGGTTTTCCTTCCCCTTGCAGTTCCCAGCCTTGCCTTTCAGGGCCAGCAAAAGCCTTTGGCTGTGCTGGAATTCTCCATGCCTTAGAGAGCTTTGGGCTCCTTGGAGCTGAGCTATTGCTCCGTTTAAAAGAAGAAAAGAAAAAAAAAAAAAAAAAAAAAAAAAAAGGGGGAAGTCCCTTCATCAAGTCCCCTGATATGGTTCCTAAATTCCCAAATCTCAGCCCAGATTTCCTCCTGGAAAGCAATCCCAGATTTCCATGAACTCCACAGCTATTTATAAAGCAAAAAACAAGCAGCAGAGCTTGCACTGACAACGTGGCTTTATAAACAGGAACAGCCCTTGGAAGCGACCATTGTCCTTTCCCATCCCAGCTGTGTCTCCTGAACCAGAATTGCCTGGATTTGGGAGCAATTTGGGTCCATCCACAGCCCATCTGGGTTTTCAGGAGGGTCTCATGTCAAGCAGCACATTTTGGGCAGAGGGTGGGCTGGAGGACAGCCTGGAGCACCTGAAATAATCCATGGATGGATAATTTTCCAGCTGGAAAGTCACCAGCTCCAGCTGCCAGTTTTGGCTGGTACAGCCCCTGTGCACCCCTTGCCCCCCTTTTCCCTTCAGGAAAAGCCTGATATTTTGGGGACACCAAACCCAAATACACAAAAGTCTATAAAATCTGTAATCTGGAGAGAGAGGAGCCCACTGTGCTGAGGAAATCCCCCCTCATGGGGCACCCGTGCCCCTGCACCGCCAAATCCAGGGAATGTTGCAGCAGCTGGACACCCTCAGTGTTCCTGCTCCAAGCTCAGATCCCTCAGAGGGGGTGAGGGTGCTGATTTGGGATCTCCAAAGGCAGCACCTGCTTGGAAAGGGCTGTTGGCAAGTCCACTCTCCCCATCATTCCCAGGAACAGAGCTGTGGTGATGCCAGGTCCAGGTGCTGCTCCTCCAGGAGAAGCCTTCAAAAAGCCTCCAAACTCTCTTTTTTAAATTAAAACAAGGTACAACTGATGATAAAAGCTGTGGCTGTGAAGAGAGGGCAGCTGTGCCCCACAATCCTCAGCCCACAATTTTGGTTTTCCAGGAAGCCCCTTGGCAGAGGGGACAAAGGGGGATAATCGGGGGGCTTGGCACGCTAGGGAGCTGCTGGGGGTGAGCACAGGGAGGGAGCTCTTGGAATGGACCTTTCTGCTTCATCTGCCTCTCCCAAGCTTCCCAGAAATCTGGTGAGCAGATTTGCAGCCTGCCTGCTGCCAAATTCAATCCCGGCCCTGGAGATGCTGTTTGGATAATGATGAGACCAAAATTCTTCAGCTTCTCTCCGTGGAGCTGAGCCACCGCAGGCTGGGAAGGTGCAGGACAACCTTCAGGACACCCACCTGTCCCCAGAGAGGTGGCACTTCCCAGCTCCACACACAGGAACATCCACCCAGGGGATGAGCACTGGATACGCTGGCTCCATCCATCCCTGTTCCCTGGGGGAGTCCTTAGCAGCCCTGAGGCCTGGTGCTCCCCAGGGACAGTTGTGGTTCCCTTGGGAGGGCTCCAAGGCATATCCCAGCCCTCGTTCCCGGCTTCCATTCCCAACCCCCCTGAAGTGTTGCCTTAGTGGCACTGCCCTGCAGGTCCCACATCCCCATGGAGCCACGTGTGCCTCCAAAGGGTCCAAGGAGGCTCTGGGCACCTCCTTTCCAGGGACCTGGCTTGGACTCACCTGCCCAGGGCTCTGTTCCAAGTAAGGCACAGCCCTTCCTTTTCCTCCTCATCTTCTTCCTCTTCTTTTTCTTCTTGTTTATGTTCTTCCTCCTCCTCCTTCTCCCTCACCCAACCCCTGCAGACCTCTCACCACAGGAATTTAGGATTTATGCCCCCCAGAATTCCCCCCCTCCCAAAACCTCTCCCCACCCCAATGAATGCTGCATCCTCAAGACCTTCCTTTATAAGGGAGAGGAAACTGCCCCTGGAGAGCCATTAGAGGCTTCCACTAATTAGCAATTACCAGTCCTGAAGAGCTGCCTCTGCCTCTCCTAATGAGGTTTGGTGCTAATTATAGCAGGCAGGGCCAGGAGCCCTTGTGAGGGGCTGAGGCAGAGACCACACGGAGCCTTCTGGATTCCTTGGGATATAAAAAAGGGCCAGGGTTACTCCAGGACAGCAATCCCAGCTGTGCTGAGTGTTCCTCCACTGCCAGGAGCACTGGGGATGCTGTTCCAGCGCTGGCCTGGCTTCCTGCTCATGAGCTGGTCCTGTCTCATCCATCACTTGGAATAATTCCTGCAGAATATTGCGGGATTCTGCTGTGCCCGGCTCCAGCCAGCAGCTAAATCCATCCCCTTGGACAAGCCTTGGGGATATTTGGGAACTGAGCAACGTGGAATGAGAGCACCCAAATCCTTCATCTGACAGGCTCAAATGCGTGTTCAGTGTCCCAGGGGAGTTCAATCCCTCCTGAGCTCTTGTCTCCCCATCCCAGCACTTCCCAAACTGGCTCTTCTCCAGCCAGGGCAGCAACACCCACCCCAGCTGCTGGATCACAAACCCCCAACCCAGCTCCCAGTGTTCAACTCCCTTGGGAATGCCATAAGCCCCCTAAAAATAAACAACCCACCCCCTGCCTTGTCCAGCCCCCTGAGGCATTTTAGCCCAATTTGGGCTCTGCCCTGAGCAAATTTTAATTCACTAGATTAAATTTAATTCAGTAAAATTGGTATTTTAATGAAGGTGCTGAGAAGGAGCAGCCTCACTGCTTTCCCAGCCCAGCTCCTTGATGGGGCTAATTTTCCCTCCCACAGGAGAGTGTGGGTGTATGAGGAGAAATGGAATATAATGACTCCCCTTCCTTGAAGGGACACCCCTGGGATGGACACAAGCAGCAGCAGGAAACACCTCTGGGAGATGTAGGAGGGAAAAGGGTGCCTGGGTGGTTCTGGAGCAGGCTGAGGAGGTGGGTAAGTGGCTTCCCAGGCTGTGATCCCCCAGGGAAGCCTTTTAGGGATGGAGGGAGCCAGGAGGGCGCATGGTGCCAGCGCTCAGCGGGAGGATAAGGGGAAATGTACAGCCCTAATTTAAGGGTGACCTCACAACATGCACTCCTTTCCTTAAGCTCCCTAAAAATAACCTGTCCCAGGAGTGCCACAGGAGGTTGGGAACTCGGCTTTTATTGTCACAGGGCACGGCAGCAGACAATGGGGTCGATCACAACAGAGGGGACAGGGGAGTCACAGGGTCCAGCACAGCCACCCCGACAGCCACACAGCCCCAACACCCAGAGGGAAGGAGGGAATATGAGCCACGAGCCCGGCTCCTCCCCACGCCTTTCCTGCCCCATCCCTGTGCTTAACAAGTCCTCATGGATTTTCCCTCTGGGAACAGGGCAGTGGATGAGCAGACGGAGGGGTAGCTGCAAACAGCTTCTGGAATTGGCTCCATTGTGTCCGTGCTACTGAGCACAGCCAGGATGGGCTGGAAGGGTTTGAGGCTCCAGGGGGTTTTACTCACCAGCCATGCTGAGGAAGCCACAGCAAGGCTCCATTCCCAGGGAATGGCTGGGGCCAGCCTGGGAGCCAGCATGGCCCTCAGGGTCACCCAGCATGGTGGGTGCTGGATTTGGGGTACAGACACACCCAGCCAGCTCAGGAGAGGGGGAAAGCCCCCCCAGACGTGTCTATCCTAGTCTGAGCCCCACTGAAACATGTCTGAGCCTTCCTCCAAGGATTGTCCCAACAGCCCTGGAATCACCAGGGCCACCTCAGCCACACTGCAGCCATGCCGGAGGGGGAGGAGGGAACAAAGGGATCAGATGGATGAAGAAAACCTTCCTTGCTGGCACAAAGCCCCTTGTAAGAAGAACCTACAGGCTTTTGTACCCCAGTGCCACCCTCTCCGCTCCTGACCCTCCCCTCCAGAGAGCCAACACAGCCCCAGCAGCCACCCCCATCCCGGGCTGGAGCCCGGCCGCTCACTCGGGAATGTAGTCCCTGAAGGAGTTAAAGCTAAGGCTGCGGCCTGTGGAGTTCAGGGTGGAGGTGGCTTGCATCTTGGGAATCTTTTCCATGAGCTTGGACACTGTCCTCCTCTTGAAGGAGCCCGGGGAGAAGTGCCCCTGCCTGAGCAGCTCCTGGTAGAGGCTGCTGAACACCGCCACCGGCTCCTCGTAGCTGTCCCGGGTGGAGATCTCGTAGAAGGGAATCTTGAGGGCCTTGGAGAGGTTCTCCCCATCCTGGGTGGACACCATCCTGTCGAACTGCAGGTCCTTCTTGTTGCCCACGATGACGACGGGCGGCTGCTCGGCGCCGCTGCGCTTGGGGCTGGCGTGCAGGTGGTTGATGAGGAAGCAGAGCCGCATCACCTCGTCGAAGCTGCAGCGGTCGGTCACTGAGTACACCACGGCAAAGCCATCGCCCCACTTGATCTTCTCCTCGATCTGCAGGGAGTCCTCCTCCTACCGGGACACATGGGCTGCTCTTAGCACCGCTGGCATGCCAGCACTGCTGGATGTAACCCCGGGAAGCCTCCCTAGGGCACGGCGCCGTCTCCGTGAAGGGTTTGGGGACAGTGGTGGTAACACCGGCAGCCCGGGACAGGCTGGGGTGGCTTAGGCAGTGTGGCAGGTGGGGACGGCCATCAGCCCTGTCCTGGTGTGGATTTTGGGGGAATCAGTGCTCTCTTGAGCTTCCAGGGTGCTCCACTGGCACAGGAAGCAGAGCTATGCCCTGCACAGGAATGGGGAATACTTACCTGAAGTCACACTGTAACTGAGGTTAGACTTAAATTCACCAAAACACCCTTTTCCTGAGATAACCACCATGATGTTCCAGACACCAGGAATTAGGCCAGTGGAAGAGCAGAGGCTGCCTTCCCCGGCAGGCCGCTCTGCTCTGATGGTGTTTTCCCAGCTGAGCTCACCTGCCCGGCCGTGTCGAGGATCTCGAAGTGCACCATCTCCCCATCGATGACAGCCACGTGCCTGTAGATCATTTCTGGGCAGGACACACAGGGAAGGTGTGTGAGAGAACCCCCAGGGAGCAGCCACAGCCCAGGTGGCCTCGGTCACCTGGGTGGCTGAGAGGGCAGCAGTGACCAAAGCGTGGGAGCAGCAAGGGAAGGAGAAGGGCTCCACAGGAGAGTGGGAGGAGGGGACATTTCTGGGACATTCCAGCAGGGACATGGCTTTAGTGCTCAAAAAATAACCCAAATGCAAAAAAAAACCCACCCCAAAATCCTAGAATTCAGGAGAGCACATGCTTCAGGGGCTTAGATGCCTCCTGTCCTTTAAAAGCCACCTCCCAGCAGATTGTGAAGGAATTTGAGGAACTGCGGAGGAACTGTTGGTTTGATGGTTGGACTCTCAGAGGTCTTTGCCAACCTAAATGATTCTGTGTGATCCTATGATTCTAAATGATTCCACAATCCCATGACTGAGCCTGCAGTACTTCCCTCTGCAATCCAATGGCTCATCCCAATAGATTTTGCCTAAATAACACCAGAAAGGCAAAAAGGCATGCAGGATGTCCACGGGCTGCCTGCCTGGGTGAGGAGGAAGAAGAGGGAATATGGCAAATTTGGGAGCAGAGTTGGCTCTGCCACGATGACAGCACCAAGGAAAAGGAGTTTTCCTACCTAGGGTTGGGTCATAGTCTCCGATGAATCTCCTGGTGATGAATCGTACGGTCAGTGCTGGAAAGAAACACAATGAACCCTGTTGGAGTTGTCAGCCCTCTGGACTAATTTTTCATCCTTGCAAGGGCAAAGGAGCAGCAGGAGCAGCCACATCTCAGGCAATTAAACCCCCTCATCTGATTACACATCTCCCTGCTCCAGAGCCCGGAGAGGCAAAGCCCAAGCTGCTGGCAAAACCCTCCCTAGGGCCTTTGGCCCCAACATCTTTTCCTCTGGAAAAGGAAGCTGCTTTGGAAATGCAGTGCTGATGCCTGGAGAGGGAATTTCTGGACAAAGCCACAGTTGGGAGGGTGAAGAGAGTGCAGGGGTGGAGGGTGGAAGTGGTTCTTGAGCCTTCAAGGCGTTAATGATGATAATGGGGATGGGAGTGAAAGGTAGTGGAGAGGCTGAGAGCAGGCTTGGAAAGGCAACAGGAGTGGAAAGTGAAATTAGTGGAACGGTGGAAAAAAACAGGGGGAAAAAAAAATCCCAAAAGAGCTAGGCAGGAGCAGAGAGCCAGGAGGGAGAGGAGGAAGGGAAAACAGACCAGGAGTGTGACAGGAGGATAAACTTCCCCTGAACTAAGATGTGATGAAAACCCCACCAGAAACCAAAGGGGAAATGAAAAACCAACACCAAGCTGGGGCAACACTCGGAGCTCCCTTTCCCTTGCAGCCCAGGGTTAGTTTGTCCCAGATGCCCAGCAGCAGATGTTGCTGGTGTCCTGCCCTCACAAACCCACACCAAGCTGATCAGGATCTATGTGTTTATCCCAGGAATGTGGCACCCCACATGGGCCAGGCTTAAATAACCACAGAAAGGGAAAGAGGGATGCAGGAACTTCTCCTGTCTCCCACCCTGCTTGGCTCCTCTTCTGGGGGCTTCACCATCCTCTCAACACCCCAGTCTGTCTCTGGGTTAAAAACCTGCCCAGCAGGGAAGGGATTTGAAGGAAAAAGCAGGTAGTTTAGCCAAACTGCTCTGAGGAGATAATCAGGGATCCCGCAGGAGACACCTACAGGCACCTTCAAAGAGGCGGGGAAATTATCGGGGGGAGCGGGCCGAGGCAGGCTCGGTCTCTAGAAAGCACCTGATTGTGTGTCATATGTCAGGCAGCCACCCAAAGCTGGAGCACATGGTGTGGGATGAGAACAGGAGCCAATTAGATTGATTAAAAATTGGCTGGAGCGCAGGAACACGAGGGGAGCTGCCAGTGGGGGAAGCAGCCGCGGGCGGAGCAGCCGCGGCCACCCAGCCTTATAAGGAGCTTTTTCTCCCCATCCTGAACATCAGTCACCTCGGGATGGGCTTTCCTTGGAGCTGAAAGGGTTAACTGTCCTTTAAATGTGGGGTGGGGGGGATGGCTGCGGGCTCAAGGGGTGATTTACCTTTGCCACGGAGTCAGGCCGGGCACCTCGGGATGGCTCCGAGTGCCTGCCCACGTGCTGCCCTGTTTGTGCCGCTGCCGCACGGCTCCAGCGCCGATCCATCTTCTCTCCACGTGCTCCAGGCAGAGCTCTGCTCTGGATTATGGCAAAGTTTACGCTGGGCAGCAGCAGCAGAGGATAGCACAAGCCCCAGCTGGGCTGGATTTCCAGCCCCCGCAGCTGATTCACACAGCCTTGATCCTTAAACCACATGGCTGCACCCAGACCCATCCCTGCTCGCAGGGTCTGGGACCTCGGGTCACCAGATCCTGAAGGTTTCCAAACTCTTCCAAAGAAACCCAAACTCTTGCTGAGAATTTTTCCCTTTTGCAGCTGCCCACGTGGGTTTTGCCCTTTGGTTGTTCCCACCCTTTAACTCTCCCGACCTGGCTCTGTATCCCATGGATGCAGCAGCTCGTCCTGGGGATGCTCCGGAGTGGGGCCCTCTCACATCCTGCCAGGAGGGGAGCTTGGCAGCTCGGGGATGAAATCCACCTTCAGCCTCCCCTGCTTCACACCCTGGCCAGGAGAGATGTCACCTCCACCTTGGGGACACAGCTGCCCCCCCCGTCATCCCCACAGGAGCTCCAGCGATGACGATGCTGCTCTTGGCTCCTTCCTCGCCTCTCCCACATTCCATCCATCACCTGGGATGTCACCTGCCAGTTGGGCAGGGACAGCAGGACAGGTGTCCTCGTCTCCAGCACAAGAGCTGGCAGGCAGCAGGACCCAGCAGCTTGGGCACAGCCCCCGGGGAATGTGACACGATGTCCCCTGGCAGGGGAGGACGTGCAGAACAGCACCCAGGGGACACAGATGGGGAGGCACTCACTCAGGGGGGCTGCATGCCTGCTGTTCCCAGGGGCTGCTCCCTGTTCCTGGCATGCTCCAGCTCTCCCCTGCACCAGCCACCTACTGATTACCTCCCTGTGCCCCGATTCCATGGTCTGTGTCACTGCCACACTGTGTCACTGCCACACTGTCACAAACCCCCTGCTGCAAGGCACACACACTGACGGCCAAACCTCACTAGAGGAACTTTTATGGACCCTTGGCACGATTCCACCCTAAGGAGGAGGCACAAAACCCCCCGCACCTGCCCACAGGAGGGGCCCAAAGCTGCCAGGAATCTGCTGTGTGCCGGGTGGGATGCCCAGCAGCAGGGAGACACACGTGTCTGGGGCGGGGGCGAGCCAAAGGCTTCGTACACCCCGTACAGCCATCTGCTCCATCGGGGCCAAATGCCACCAGGGACCCCCGGGGCTCTCCCATCCCGTGCTCCAGCACTGCTCAGGGAGAGCTGGGAGTTGCTTCCTTCAATTTAATCAAGGGAATTAGGATTTTTCGATAATACCGGTTGCTGTGCATGGAAACACAATTCCAGTGGCTCCGACAGCCTGGCACAGGTGCCACTGTTGTGGTGCCTTCCCTTTTCCAGAGGGGCAGGACATTCCCTGTCCCCAAGGGCACAGCAGTATAGCTGTGTCCTACCAGACTTCACATGGATCACTGCAACGTGGATCCACATGAATCCACAGTTTTCCCTGCCTCTGACCCCAGTCCTGGAACTGTGGGTACTACAGGGGTAACACCTTTGCCCCCAAGTGCTCACAGCTCGGGATGGAGGAGTGAGAACCAGGGAAGGATAATCCCAAGGAAGGAGTGGGGTGAAGGAGGGAGCTGAGGTGCTCCCAGCACAGTATCCCAAACCCCTACCTCAGCAGGCACAGACGGAGAACGCTGAACAAGGCACAGGGAAAGGGAGTTTTCCTGAAGGAAAACAGCCCGGTGCTGTGGAGGAGGCTCCACAAAGCTGCTGCGGGTGCTGGAAATGAGCAGGGAGCTCCTCACTCCTCACGGGAAAACCCAACCCGAGCCTGGTTTTTAGGAAAGTTCTCCCGGACAGTGATGTCCACCCCTGGCCCCCAGGCAGCTGGGGACTCCTCGGGCAAGGGGAAATGCCATGTGGGAAACTCGAGGGGAAGGAAAATCAGTGCCCTTAAACCCCACCAGCTGGGGGGGGCACCGGGAGGATGTCCCTCGTCCCGGCTTTCTAAGGGACGTGGGAAGGTTGGTCCCTCTGGCCGGGAGGGAGCACACCGCGGGGATGCTGGGGAGAGGCCAGGGCGATGCCAGAAGGGTGCCAGGGCACAATAGAGGGATGCAGGGAGATGCCAGAGAGGTGCTGGGGGGATGCCAGAGGGATGCGAGGGATACCGAGGGACAGCGGGGGGATACCGGGGAGCCCCGTCCTACCTGTCTTGCCCACGGCGCTCTGTCCCAGCACGACGAGGCGCAGGGTGCGGGCCGGGCTGAGGCTCACGGAGCGGCGCAGGGGCCGCGGGAAGCTCATCCCGGAGTCGGGCCGGAGCTGCCCCGGGATCCGCCGCTCCCCNCCGGCGGAGGCGGTCCTCATCCCGTCCCGGAGGCGGTTCGGGAATTGTGCCTCAGTTTCTCCGCACTCAGCAGCGCCAGCCGGCGCTTCCCGGACCGGGAAAACTGCTTCCCCCGAAGAGGCAAAGCCACGGTTGGACGGGGCTATGGAAGGCTGTGCCACTATCCATGGCACTGGATGGGCTGTGAGGTCCCTTCCATGCCAAACTTTCCTGGCATTCCCTGAGTCTACAAGAGTGAGGAAAGAGGGAGGTGGTGCAACACCTCCCCAGCCAGAGTAACACAGCCAGAGTGCTGCCTGAAATCATCATTTCCCCCATGGCTGTGCATGAGACAAGTCAGTGAAGACAAGAGGAGCTGACTTAGCCCCAGCCTTGCCCCTTTTTCCATGAGCAGGTCGAGGACTGGATCCTGTCTCCTGTCTCCACACAAACGACTAAATCCCCATGGATATCCAAGAGCAAGGAGTCCACAGCAGGTCTGCAACAGAACTTTGTGTGTTTTGGTGCAGCAGAAGCACCAGGCTGATAAGCAGCAGTGTGAGGCCATACCCGGGTGTGCAGGGAACGTGTAACAGCTCGGAGCAGTCCCTGGATGTGCCTTGGGCATCCTGGGAAGAAGGGACAAGCCTGGCAACCTCTTGAGAAGCATCTTGACTCTCTCCATCAGACCCCAGAATGCTCCTGACCTGTGGGACGCAGACCCCAGGTGACACCAGTGCTGCGAAAAAAGAATCTGGGAGAAGGGACCTTCAAAGGCCCACATCAGGGACTCAGTCTGTTTTCCAAAGGCTGCAGTCATTTCTCGGGCACAGGGATCTCTCAGCCTGACCATCTGGGGTGACTTGGCACAGCCCACTTGGTGCTTGAGGGAACATGAACCCACCTGGTATTTATAGCCCCTATCAAGTGTCCAAAGGGAACGTCCTGGTGCCCACAGGGACATCAGCACTCAACCAGCCACAGGGTTATCGGGATCACAGCTGCTGCCAGCAGGATCAGTGCTGGAGAGAGGCCTCTGGATAACACAGGGACTGTCATGGAGAGCCTGGAGAGCTAGCAGACCTCTCCCAGAAACCCATCTTGCCATCACGTGTGTCTTCCTCGTGCATCAGCCCCTGGAAACAGCCCTGCTCTGGCTTCTCCAAAGCCAAAAATCAGGCTCATGGCTACATCTGGGCCCCAGAAAACAACAGCGAGGCAATAAACAGATTTTGGGACAAAAACTGATTCCCAGCTGGGGAAAGGGAGAGCTGGGGGCAACAAGAAAAAGAAGTCTCCGTTCCATTCCTTCCCTATTTTTAGCCCCATTTCCTACGGAAATGAGATGCCTGCAATCAAGTCCTCTTCTTGCCTGATCCTCTCCAAGACCAGATTTAATGCATTGCCTGATTCCAGGCAAATGAGGGAGAAGCCACAGAGAAAACCGTTTTCCTGTGAGTTGTGTGACTACAAATGGGCAAATTTCACGGAAAATCAAACCTTGCACTTTGGAAGGCAGGAACTGGCTGGGGGAAGGCAGAGTAACAATTCCTGCTACTCCAGGTTCCTGCTGTGCTTTCCTCAGGTGCAGCACCTTGGCAGCACATCCCTGGAAGCTGGGCAGTCACACTTGCCTTAATTCTGAGTGTGTTAACAGCACGTGGATTTTTGGGGATGAGGGAACAAAGGGACAAGGAGGATGGAGTTAAAATGGAAGCACAGATCCACTCATGCCACAGACTTCCGATGTCACCTTGGAAAAATCAGCTCCCTTCCCACCACCTCCATGACCACCATGACCTTCCAATCCGATACCAGCTGCTCCAGAAAAATACACCCCTGGATTCTTTAGGAAAAGGTCAGTGTGAATCCCAGAGCTGGGGAGTTTGTGCCCCTGACAGCACAGCTAGGAGAAACTCCTGCTCCTCACGCTCTCCTTGGCGTGGTGGAAGCCACATGCGTGTTCCCACAGGAGCACCCAGCGCCATGTCCCACGCTTGCCAGGGAATATTTGGCTGGATGACAGTGGAAACAGGACTTTATCACTGGTGATCGCTGGATAATCCACCTCCGGCATTCTGCAGCAGAGCCAGGTGGGAAAGGTGCAGGAGATATTGTGTCCTGGTGAAATATTTGTGGTCAGGCTATTCCATACTTGCCAGTCCTTCAAGACACTGAGTCTGCTCTGGGAAGCAAGCCAGAGGCTCCCATGAATCACAGCCCTGCAAACAGAAAATCAGCTGAAATGAAAAGCTGCCCTAAAGCAAAGAGCCAAATCCCCCCCAGGCTGTAGCCTTGGACTGGGGCGGGGGGGATCCTGTTCCATGGTCCAAACCACTTCCCGACCGGATCGTCAGCTGTTTTGAGATCTGCCCAGAAACTGAACTTTTGGGCTTTTGAAAGTGGGCAATGGTGTTTTTTTTTTACTTAGGAAAGGAAGATAAAATAACACCAGTCCCTTTTCTCTCCATGAGATGATCCAAAGGCATGGAATGGCAACAGATCCATGGAGAAGACAACTCCAGTTCAGAAATGATTGAGGTATCTCAGACTTTGGTTCCCCAAGGTTGAGCTCCTCTCCTGAGCCTCCATTTGAAGGGCTCAAACCCTTTTCCAGCTCACCCACCAGATTTAATTACCACCCATTAATTACTGCACAGACGTTCCCATGTGCAGCTCCATCAGGGCCTGCTCTCCAAGGATTTAAGCAAAGCCACACTGCCCTGTCCATAAACATTTTTTGGGTTGCTACAGCAAACCCAGCACACCCGAGTCCTCCCAGCCTTCAGCCGCTCACCTTCCTTGATTCACTCTGCTCCTTCCAACACCAATCCTGCTGTGAAACCTCTGCATTCACATTCAGGACAAGACACAGGGACATAAATCCCAGTTGCTTCTCCATTTGCTATAAATAGGGAGAGGGAAAACAGATGAAAGGCCCCGTGTCCAGGCGTGCCGGCCATGGCCGGACTTCTCCATGTGGGATTTGCATCAACACGGACGAACTGGGTTCAACACGTTCCCTTTCTTTTTTTAATAAAAAGCTGTTTTTTAGGTCACAGCTCTAGTGCAAGAGAAATCCAACCAACACAGTTTCCCAATGTCCCGTTCCTGTCTGCTGCTGAAGCGGATTCCGACACGAGGCCGGATCATGCTGAGAAAACAAATCTGGCTCCACGTCAGAGCTCAAAGTCTCCTTCCCAAAGCTGGGAGGGATAAAAAACACAGGGAAGGGGCAAATTAACAGCATCTCCCTCCCGCCCCAGGGTCTGAACAACATGTCCCGAGAGCTTTCCGAGCTGCTTTGCCACTGGATAAACGCTGGCAGCTCATGGGCTGGCAGAGCTTGTGATCCAAATGCCCTGACGGAGCTGCTAAATCCCTCTGCTGCCCTGTGGGTTCCAAAGAGAGTGTCCTGCACTTTGTTTTCCTGCAGGAGCTGGCTGTTGGGAAGGAGGACACTGCCACACAGCCCGTCTGTCAGGCTCCATCAGACTCCACAAACAGCTCCTCACGGCGGGAAGCTTCCTGCTGCGGGAATGGCTTGGCTTGGGAAGCTGATTTTAGAACACAGTGCACTGTGCTGAGGGAAGGAAGACAAATCCCATCATGGAAGTAACTTAAACCTCCAGAAACGCTGCAAAAAGTGATCCCGTGGGATGACCAGGATGGGGCTGCTTTATCACAAGGATTTTATGTGGAACACAAGTCCAAGCCCCTCGAAGCTGCAGCATCCAGAGCATGGGAGGGGTTTGGAACAGCACCAGCCTTTGAAATGATGGAAACCTTGCACCAAAGCGGCTCCTAAGAGCAGCTGGAGCTAAGGGGGAGGGGAAAACCTGGAGCCACAAAGGAATTCCAGTGCCATAGGCCACTCTTGAAAGGGCAGAGGAGGTCAGGGCTGGGCTCAGTGCATGGCACATAGAAATTAAGGATTTAGAATTAGGGGAGAGTAGGGAGGGGGGTCTTGGGGGACACACACACCTGGCACCCAGGGAGAAGCAGGGCCAGGGATCCGCTTGGTGTTCCTGCCCAAAACAAGGGATGCCATGGGAGCTGACAGAGCAGCAACGGCACCTCCCGAATCACTCCCGCCAGCTATTCCCGAGCAAACCTTGCAGAGCTGGCAAAAAAACAAAGCTTCCTTATGATGGGAAATGTCAGGGCTGCGGAGCCAGTTGTCCTGCTGCCGCGGAGCCCTGCCGGCATTCTTGGAAAGCACAGCAGGAGCAGCACAGGCAGTGGCTTTGTGGCCAGCAGGCAGGGATCAGCGCTGGAATTCACTCCCAATTCCCAGCACATGCCCTCTGCTCTGGCTCTCCAGCCTCGCTCCAGGGGGGGACAGACGCCACAGGGGTGGCCGGAGCCCAGGCCTGCTTCTTGTCTGACCCACGTGGAGCTTCAGCTTCGGGCAAAGAATATCAAATTCCACCCGGATCTGGTTTGTCCTGGCAGATAAATTTCCACCATCAATCAATACTTAAGGAAAAAAAAAAGCCCAAACCTGTTTTGTTGAGAAATTCCTGCTCTTGAACTGTTTCAGTGCAATTTAGCACCAGGAAGGGTGACAAGGATCATCCCCCTGACACACGAAGCCCTGTGGAGACCTGTGACTTCACCCCTGAAAGCTGGGCATTCCTGCTTCCACTTGGAATGACAAAAAGCTTTTGATTTAAATTCTCCTGAAGAAAACATTAAAATAATCCCTTTCTACCTTGGTCTGAATAAATAATTCCAACAAAACCTACCTATTTTGCATTATAAACTTCTCAAACCAAAAACTTCTCAATACTAGCTGGATTTTCCCTTCCTGACTTTATGTCCCCCTCAAAATGCTGTGAAACCACCCCAATTCAGTGTAGCATCTCACTTGGATCAGAACTACATTCCCAAGGGCTTTTGGGGGGATCAGACCCACAGAACTTAAGCCCTTTGCTTTTCCTTTGACTCCACAGCAGCCTCTGCCCTCTGTATTGTGGAGCCCTGAATCTCATGTTATTTCCAAGTGTTTCTTCCTATTTGGGAAGGACAGAACATTCCTGCTACATCCCCTTAAAGCCAAGACATGCTGTTTCTTAGCCCCAGCACTCAAACACAGAGGGACTGAGGGTTTCCAGTCCAATTCCTTACGCTGGCTTCCGCTGTGGACCAGGAACAGCCTGCATCCGGAGGCTGTGGTCCCTGTGCCAGCCCACAGCACACTCTGCCTGCTGCTGGGATCTGCTGGTCCCAGCAGGGAACTGCAATCACCTGTGGGAGAAGGGGAAGAGGTGGGAGATGATTTTTGAAGAAGCCTCCCCACCCTTTCTGTTTGGAAGAGGTTGGGAACAAGGATGCGATGATCCAAGCTGTCCCTGCCTCCACGCTCCATCAGCTGCTAAAAACTGTGTGTTTAACCTCAGCAGCAGGGAAAGAGCAGCATTCCCAAGGGCTATTTGTGCCAGAGGATCTGAAATGGGAAGGGCTGAGTCCACCCCTGCAGATCCAGCTGTCTCCAGGAGCTCAAGAACCAGCTTGACCCTGGCACACCAGGATTCTTCTCCAGCTGAAGGTGAGATGCAGCCATAGCTGGCACAGTGGTGCCTGAAGTGATCTCCCAAAGGAATTGTGAGATTGGACAGCCAGAGCCAGCTCCAGATGGAACAAAACTCCCATTTCCCTCAGCACAGGGTTGTGGCAACCTTTGTCCTAGGAGAAGCCATAGTGGGAGTGCAAAGTACACACAAACGTGGTTTCACTGCCAATTTCAAGCAAGGTATTCCCTAGGGAAGTAACAAGGTGACCAGGACCTGTTATACCTTCCCATGGTGGCTGTTAAGAACCCCACAGTACAAGAAACTCCAGAAACTTCAGGAAACTCTCCTCCTGATAGATATCCAGCCTGGAAACACCAGCAGACCTCAACTGGATCCACCTGGCCTTGTATGTTCTGCACAGGAAAGGACAGTGCTCAGAAGAGGGAAAAGACCAGGATCTAGACATGGAATACACTCAGCAGATCAAAACTCAGCTCTGAAATAGGCACAAAATCCCTCCTGAGCCACCAGTGTCTCATTTTGATGGTGTTACACACACACAGAGTTTATTGTTGCTCACCTTCAAGAGGGGAATTTTTCAGCTCCACTTCCCAGTGCTAACCGTTAGGAAGGATTTTCACGCCTTGGCACGTTCTGGGAGTAGAACTGAGACCCTGCAGCCACCTGGTTTCAGTGATCTCTCCAGTCCCACGGGCTGAGGGCCACGCTTACCCCAGGATATTCCCTGGAGCCACACAACGCCAGGAATTACATGACCAGAACTCCTGAATTCCTGAAGTTCGGAGAGGCGTGGAGGCAAAAAGATCCATTAGGCATGAAAAGGCTGGACAGCCAGCAAAGGATCCTGGGTGGTTTAAAACTCCTGGCAAATAAACACCAGCAAGGCTGAAGCAACAGTTTAAAAAATAATTCATTATTTTAAAAAGAAAGCACATAGAGATTTCCATTTCCCACCACAGCAACAAGTCCAGAACTTTCCAGTGCCGAGGCAGTTTTATTTCCACAACTGCCTGGAGCAACAATGATTCCCAGGCACACTCCCTCCAATTAGGACAAGCAGGGGTATATTTCGATGGTGTTGATCCGGAGGACAGTCTGGGGGTTTGCAATGACTGAAAAAGATGGAAAAGGGAAAAAAAAAAAAAAAAAAGATCAGGCAACAGCATAAACCTGGTGCCTACCTCAGGCTGGGGCTCCTAGAGGGCTGTGCTGGCAGGCAGCAGCATTCCATGGGAATGCCAAGGACAGCAGGTCCCAGAGTGGCACTGGGGCAGCCTGGTCAAGGCTTTACCATCCATCCCATAAAAAAATAGCCATGATTCTTCCCTCTCTCAGAGAAGGAAGAGTCATTTGGCAACCAAAACCTGTGCAGGACCCTGTTCGGGCTTGCTGGGAGCTGTGATGACATGTCCAATGTCCATATCCATGTTTAAAGCTTTGGGAAGAGACTGGGATTGGCTTTCCTGCCCAGGAAATTTGGGGAACACCGAGGGAATATTAAATCCTGGTGTTCTTTGGGCACAGATGGGAGAGGGGCTGGCCCCTGAGGGGCCCTGGGGACAGAGAGAACGAGCCCCTTCCTTGGGTCCTTGTGCTGGGATACCTCCCCTCCCACATCCACAGGGAAGGAAACGTGTCCTTTCCCTCTTACTTTTCTTCCTCTGGAAGTTGTGCCTCCTCCAGAAGCGCATGTTGACTTTGGGCCACGACTCCGTCTTCTCGATCACCGTGGCCTCCACACGGACCAGGTCCTTCCTTTAAAATGAGCAGAAGCATCAGGTTTTAGTTATTTACATCCTATTCTTGGGCAGCAGGTTTCTGGGGGAAAGGGACAAAGGGATAACACATCCTTCCTGACAGAGCCAGATGCTGGGAATTACAGCTCCTCCGTGGGAGGAGGGCCACCTGCCCAGGCAGGGCTGAAAGCCTCCAGGTGCTGTACCTGGATCAGGAGATGTGACAGGTCACAGCTTCCCTGTCATGTGAGGGATGAGATCATTTCACCAGAGCACACAGGAGAGACAGGGACCTGCAGGAACTTGTAGGATTGAGGCAAGATAAATTCCCCTGACACCTCCAGGTGATCTCACGTGCCCTGTTTTTGTTTTGGTACAGGATGAGCCCATCCCTGCTCCTGGTCACCAAGAAATCCTTCCTCCTCCCATCCTGCTCCCCACACAAATCCTTCCTCCTCCTCTAAAGCATCACAGACAGCTAGAAGAAAATCTCACCTTGTTGGAAACGCTGTAACTTTCCCAATAATTTTCCAATCAATTGTTTTAATGAACCATAAGCAATTTTCCACTGTAGCCAGCATTTAGGCAAGGCTTGCCAGAAGCTGCTGCTGTGGGAACACAATTTTTGGGGAAATTACAGAAATAAGTTTTGCTAAAACAACTGTAATCAACCTTGATATGCTTCAAGTGTCTCAGAAGGTGAGAACCCCCAGGCAGGATCCAGACTGGAGCTTTGGATAAGGGGGGGGGTTTAGTCAGCAGCCACAGGGAAGGAGGAGGAGCTGCTCTTCCATGCACAGCACTGCAGAATTCCATTAAAAGCTCGTTAAGTTTGCCACAGGAAGACATTTAAAGACCATTTTGCTGACAAATGGCTCTGTCTGCACTTGAGGGGGGCAGAGGGGGGAAGCCCATCCAGCTGAAATTGTTCCAGCAAGGTCACTGGGAGGCCAAAGGCTTCAGACAGCCACCATCTCTTAAAATCCACCCTGGGGGGTGTGATTGAATCAGAGATTGGATCCTGGAGGAAACTGATTTATCTGCAGTTAGTGACCAGCCCAGAAGAAAAGAGAGATAAAATAATATGGATTTTAAGAGACCACTGTGTGACCCCAACATCCCAGCTCCAGGATTTGCTCCAGTTCCAGCATCACTGAACCACACACAAACCCTGCAACCCCGAGGGAGAAACCAGAGAGCAAACTGCACTCCAGCCGTGGTTCACCACTAATTTGGGATCAAACTTCCTGGATTCAAGGCCCTGCTGAGCTCTCTGTGGGACTCAGCTCTAGGAACTACTGGCAGGAGGCTGAAGCACAACAGAAACCAACTTGCTGGAGAAGAGCTCGTGGGCAGGACAAGTTCTCAGCAAAACAGAGCCCAAGGAAAAAATAAAAATCTCTATCAGACGTTTTAGGTATGACTGGAATGTCCATAAAAATAAGAAGGGGGTCACACATTTCCCAGAGCCCGACACAGCTGGGCCTGCTGCCTCCAGCAGCAAAATGTTCCGTGGATTGGATTTTTGCAGGAGGTGAGAAAAACTCAGGCTGGAATCTCATGGATCTGAGCTGAGCTGAAAGGTGCTGTCAAGAGGCAGAGAAAAAGATTTGGCGAGCTACAAGCCCACAGGATCATAACTCTTGGAGGTCATAACTCCAGCTGCCAAGCTCGCTCCCTGCAGGACTGAATCCCAGCCCAGCTGTCTGGGATAAGAACAGGTCCAAAGCCTTTCCGCTGCAAAAAGGGGCAGGTAGCAGGAGAAACAGCGAGGTTTCCTAGAGGAAAAATTCCCATCAGCTCTATTTTGTCTAGAAATAAACCAAACTTTCCCTGCCTGTTTCATGCCCAACACAGACTCCAGCCCTTGTGCCAGCCGGGGCTGGCAGTCACTTGGACAAACACGGAGCCCAACGGATTCCAGAGCAGGAGCCAGCCCAGAGCTCCCAGAATAGCTTCCACCATGCAGATTTAGGTGGTGTTTTAGGATTTAAAGAAGTGTTGTCCTGGGAGGTATCACAGGAAGAAACCTTGTCCAGCTGTCCCAAACAGGACAGGTTTGGAATCCGGCGGGAAGCGGCGCTGGTGAAGTGTCCGGGGCTGTGAGCACTCACTGGGTGTTTATTTATACAGCAACAGGAACACAGAACTGCCTGTTCCCATCCAGCTCTTCTCCCCAAAATGCCTGTGGATTAGGGGACTGTGTGAGAGAAATGCAGGGCACTTTGCTGGTGACACCCTTTTCCCCTCTCCTTTTCCTCATCCCATATCAGAGAGCTGGGATTTGGGTGGCTTCCCTGCATCCCCCCCTCAGCCTTCACTCTTCCTGGCCAGCCTCTTCCTCCTCCCACTGATTCCCTTCAGCCAAAGGCCCTTGGAGGCCAGGCCAGATGTGCAGCCTGGTCTGCCTCAAGCAGCTGCCAACACTTCCCACACCCTCCCACAAAGCACCTGCAGGAGCCAACAGCTGGTTTTCTTCCTGTCCTGGAGCTCCTGGCTGTCCCCGTGCCAAATCCAGCACAAAGAGCTGCAAAGAACCACCCCAGGAATCACTAGGAAGGAAATTGCTCCTCACCCGCCTGACATGGAGCATCCCAAAACTAAAAGCCCCTTTCTAGTCCTAAAACTGAGATTCCCCTTCCTGAAACCTTCTCCAAGGGCAGTACCTGGCAGTAACTCATAGAATCCTGATGATCTGCTATTCCAGATCCACTTCCAGTGCTGTTATAAGGACTGGCAGCTCCCAAAATCCTGTCCAACACAGGGACCCAAGGCAGGTACCATCAGTGCCACTCAAAATAACAAATGCACAAATAACTCCTAAATATCACCAGCAGTAACACCTGGTCCACACCTTCCTTTGGGAAGGAAAAGGCCGAGGGAACAGGGGTTCTGTACAGCAAGTCCTACAGCATTGGGATGGAGGCAGTGCCAAGGGATAAACTTCTTCCAAGTTCTGTGACTGCTAGATTATGTGGTTAAGAGGAAGGGAAAAATTAGGTACACTGAAATTAGGATTAAAGCCTGGTAGGGTGAGACAATGGCAAAAGGAAAGGGGTTAAAAACCCAACTCAAGGGACTAAGGAAAAGGATTTCTGGCTCATTTCAAGATGACCACCACCAAAATCAGCGTAAGAGGGTAGAGATGTTGAAGAGCAACATGTCCTGCTAGTTTGTGCAAGGAGGAAAAGATCCAACAGAGGTGAATGCCCAAGAGCTACCTCGGAACTGAGACCTGCTGCTCGCCCAGCACTGGGTGGGGAGAGTCACCAGAGGATGATGAGCTGTTTTATTGGTGATTCTTTCAAAAGCCACAGGGCTGGGATCAAAGTTAGTGCTGATAAATCCCAATTTCAGGGACTGCAGAGCCCCGAAGCCACAATTAAGTACAAAAATGTCACATAATTCCTTTATGAAGCATCTTACCCCAGCAGCGGCCTTCCAATGAGCGTGAAGTCATCAGCACCAACCAGCAAAACCTGGGGGAAATAAATCAGGCACAAATCACTGCTCATTGTCCTGGCAGAAATGCAAACAAGACCTTTCAAATTCAACAGCCATAAAGGATTCAAACTGCTTCAAACCAGGCCTTCCCACATTTCAAACCTGACACTAACTGGAGGGGTAGTGAGGAAAGCTGCTAACAGGCTGGAGACAGAGCCATTACTCTTCCAGAGAGCTCATCCCAGACTGAAGAAGTATCTTTCTCCATGATCAGAACACACTGAACCTCTCTGTCCTGGCTTACCAGCAGCCATAAAAAAACATGGAAAGCAATCAGGGAACAAGAATAACCTGCCTCGTGTGGGATCTGGATAAATGGCAGCTCCTAAACTGCTGGATTTTTACAGCAATTGCTACAAATCCCAGTGGGGAAACAATTCCTTCATTCTCCTCTGTAAGGCCTTAAGCTGGGAAATAAAGAAATGAACATCCAGGGGTTCACCAGCCCCTACTGTTTTGGGGCATTTCAGCCACATCTGAAGGAACAGGCAGGATAGGAAAGGATACAGGAGGAAAAGGCTGCATTTCACTGAAAAAATTGAGTTTGGAAGAGACCTTCAAGGTCACGGAGTCCAACCATCAAACCAGCACTACCATAATCTTCCCTAAACCATGTCCCCACAGGTGCCACATCCGGAGCCACTTCTCCCAGGGCTGCCTCACAAATCCTCTGGTAGCACTTAAAAACCACACAGAAATGGTCATGAGGCTTTTGTTTTAGACAGAAAGAAAACCCGAACGGGCTCTGCTGTTCAGGCAAATTTTCTCCTTCACTCCCATCTAGACCTTTGCATTCCAAGCTGGCTACACCACAGAAAACCCTCCTCTCTGCTGGACACGGAGATGTGGGACAAGCTGAGGACATCCCTGAAAAGCTGCTTCAAAACTGGGCTTCAAAGCAATGGAAAAGCACAAAAACTCCGCAGCTCTCCTTAATTACTTGCTTAGCTCTAACAACCAACACGAAGGTGAAGCCAACAGAATCCCACTCCGTAATATTTCCCTTCAGTCTGGATTAATGAGCCTCTGCAAGTCCCTGCTGGTTGTCCAAGGCTGAGGATAAAGATAATTAATTGGATCTTGGCAATTCTCCCCTCCTTGCCCCATCCCTCTGCCTCCACCCCGCCCAGCACGATAAGGATCTTGCAGAGCCCTGAGGAGTTTACAATCCCTCTGGGAGACCTGCAAGGAATTAAAGAGGTTGGACTCGATGACCTTAGAGGTCTTTTCCAGCCTAAATGATTCTGTGATCCGGGGTGCTGGAGTCTCCAGGCAAACACAGGCTTTCGCTGCCGGCTCTGGAAACAACAACTGTCATTTTCTTTTTTTAGAAGAAGTTAGGACAACAAAAATCTGTCTCCCCACAGAGTCTGGCAAGACTCACTCCAGCCCTGTTGAACAGAAATCACAATAATATCTGAAACTGAATCAAAACAAAGGGAACTGGAACAAAGGAAAGGGCTGGAATGAAGGTGTGAGACCCCCAGGGGCGCTTTGGGATGTGCTGTTAAAACTGGTGATGGCTTTTTGATGGGAACGTTTGCACGGAATCTCCTCCGGTTTTTTCACCTTTTCCATCCGGATCCGGTCTCCACACTCAGCCTCCAGGACATTGTCCATCATGATGAGGTCCTCACTGGTGATTTTCCACTGCTTGCTGGCAAAGTGCACGACAGCGAAGAGCCGCCCGTACTGCCCGGCGGAGATCAGCCCGTTCACCTTCCGCACAACTTCTGCTGGAAAACAGCAGGGCAGGGATCAGGGCTGCACACCCAGAGAGCTGGGAGGGGCTGGGAAAACTCCCCCAGACACCCTGCTCCCCCCCAGCACTCTTATCTCCTGGGAATCTTTAAGCAAGCACCAACAGCAGTGTTGCTTCCCAGATGTCCGAGCCTCCCTTTCTTGAAATTAATGATTTATTTGTATTTTAGGTGCTGGCAAAGCCACACATAAGTAAACATCTTGTATACACTGTGCAGCTTCTCTACACTGCTGACTCTCAGCCCATTCCTCAGGCATCCCAAAATATACTGTACTTGGATATAAAGCATTCCAGAAAAGAGCTCTTGTCCTTGCATCCAGTGTTTGGAGGAAATTCCCTCCATTTCCAAGTCCTATGCAGACAGCCCAAGACTCTAAGTGGTGCCTAAGGCACACAGGAACATCAGGAAGAGCTTGGCAAAGTACCAGGGAAGAGCCTTCCAGCACATGGCAAAGCCTGGCCTGAGAACCTGTACCTGCAGCACGGAAAAGAGAGACCTGTGCCTCGCTCTTTCCCAGGAAAACCTCTTTCCCACATGCATGCAGCACGATGCCAGGAGCAGGACAGATCCCAGAGACCAGGTCCTGCATGTGGACAAACTCCATTCCCTGTGATCAGCTTCCTGGGCAGTGAATCCAACCTGTTTTTATGGCAACACCAAAAGGTGTTGCTCCCTGACACCATCCCACTGCAAAACAGCAGCTTCCCACCCTCCCGAGCTGCTCAGAAAAACACATTTTCCTTGTCCTAAAAAGTGGCTGAATCATTTTTGTTTTTTTTCTTGGAATGCAAACAGAACATCCCTTTGGGATAGACAGGAATCCAGCAGCCAGGCAAACCCAACCCAATCCTTGCAGGAACGCTCGGAAAAGGTCCAAGCTTCAAGCCCGAGGATACAAACTTAAAGGTAGAGGTAGGAACACAAATTATTTGCAGGGCAGGAGCTGCTGGAGTTCTCACCAGGATAAAGAGTTGTTGATAACTCTTCCAACACCTCCAGCGCCAGGAAACAAATGATTGCTGGCTTGGATCTCAGCACCATGTGGAGAGACCCATCCTAAAATATCCGGGGTTGTTTCCATGGCCAGCAGGACACAGGAGGCAGAACTGAAATGCTCCTGCTGCTGTTCCCTTTGGATAAGCACAGCCAGGAGATAACGATGCAGTGCTCAGCAGCAGCAGGAGGGAGTGGGATGGGAGCAGGACGGGACCAATCCCTGAGGATGGGACGCTGCTCCCGCAGGGCTGGCAGGGAGCAGTTTGTGGTTCACTGCTGGGTTATGTCACACACAGGGACAGGCCCCCAGCTGTCACCTGAGCCATCCCAGGAGCACAGGGCAGGCAAAGAGCAGGATCTAAACAGCCCAGGAGGAGACAGGGAGCAGGAGGCTCTCTCCAGAGCACAACCCTCAGTCAGGGACACGCTCCAGCCACGGGATGGGGGACATCTGCAGGAAGGTGAGCCCAGCTCTCCTTGTCAGCCTTGTCACCCAGCCCAGAGTGCCCCAGGGGTGGGGACTCCAACACCTCTCTGGGCAGCCCCTTCCAGTGCCTGACAGCCCTTTCCAGGAAGAAATCCCTCCTGATGTCCAACTTGACTCTTCCTTGGCACAGCTGGAGGCCGTTTCCTCTACCCAGCAGCCCTGACAAGCTGAGGGGACAGGGACAGGACCACCAATGTTCTGCCACGCTGCGTCCCACCTCTGCAGGTCTGTCCTGTGCCCACCATCCAACTGCTCCTGCTGGCTGGATGTTCTGTTTTATGCACCAAAGTACACCAGCTCTCCCTGTGCCCACCATCCAACTGCTCCTACTGGCTCTGATTAAGCCAGTGAATGGAAAATAACTTGTTTCTCCTGCCCAAAATGCTTCTCTCCTGCTTTAAGTTTTTAATATATTGTTTCATGCCACACATCACTTTAGGTAAGGTTCCTTGGGAGTGTGAGAAGCTGCCATAAACTAAGGAGAAATCATATTGTTACCCAAATCTCCCAAACCTGGAAAGCAGGTGGAGCACAATTCCAGCAACACTGAAACACGTGAGAAATGAAAATGAAAAAGAGAAGTGAAAACACAAATGTCCATCCAAAGACATTTATGTTCAATCAGGCCTTGAGGCAATGCTGGAACACCAGATTTGAGACTTTTACCTGCATGATACTTAGCTTCTTCCACTGGATCTGGAAGTTTCACTTCAGGCCAGGGGGGAGAAGTCAGGGAAGTTTTGGCAACAAGTCTGTGAAGGACAAGGGAAAATTCACTGCAGCAAACAGGTACTGCCAAGGGATGGAAAACAGGAAGAGGAAAGAAGGACAAAGGAGGTGGAGTAGAAATGGGTATTACTCACAAACACCCAACCAAAAAGCATCAGATTACAGTTAACAATTAGGCAAGAATCTACAATAGCACAAAACCAATCTTAGATATAAAGAGGAGGAAGATTTGCTTTGGAAAATCCAGGAGATGAACACAAAGGTTGTGGTTTCTGAAATCTGAAAATTTAGTCAATTTTGTAAATACCATCCCAAAATAAAAAGCAAAACCCATTCCCCTCAGGAGTGGGCAGTTCAGGTTCACCTGCATGCAGAAATCCACACTTTGCCTAAGCAACACAGGCTGCACCAAATGCGTAAAATATTCAGGAATAAACATGATATGTAGTGGAAAAATGCAAAATTGACTCAAAATCCTCTGCAATGATTGATTTACTCTGTAACCCTGAGCCAAACAGCCTGAAGGGCTTTAATTTAACAGGAACTGCAAGTACCTGTGAGTACATGACCACAGGCTCCAGGGCCTCAAGGGGTTTAGTGAGGATTTCGGGTGCTGCATCACCCAGGCAGAGATCCAAGGATCTCTGATCCTTGAGGATGAGCAGGAAGAGGGAACAGTACATCCTGCCATTCTCCCCCGCAGGAATTCTCTGCTCCTGCAGTGCTCCCTCCTGGTGACAACCAGCAGCAGCTCAGTCCTGCAGGAGATCCCAGCACAGGGAACAGTAAAGGCACAACAAGGGGTCCCAAAGTGCTGGGAAAAGCCAAGCCTGAAGGCCCCATTGGAAGAGGTATCACAGGATTCCAGAATGGTTTGCCTTGGAAGGGATTTTAAAGCTCATCCAGTCACAACCCAAGGCAGGAACGCCTTCCACCAGACCAGGTAACTCCAAGCCCTGTTGAGCCAGGCCTTGATTGAACATTTCCAGGGATAGGACAATTAAAAAAAAAATTAATTAAAAAAAAAAAGAAAGGAAAGCATCCTTCTGGGAAAGGTAACTGAAGGTAGGCAGAATCCAAAACATTGGGAAGCCAAGTCTCCTTCCCAGAGGAAAAGCAGCTGCCCTCCCCACCCTGCTGAAGCAGGCCAGCATTCCAGGGGGGAAGAGGCAAAGGGATGTGTGACATTACCCTGGCTGTGGGGATGAGCTCTGGAAACTCCGGTGTCGGACCGCAGCTGAAAGCAGGGAGACTGAAAGGGAGAAAAAAAGAGAATTAAACACAGGCAGCAGCTGCTGGGCTTTTGCTGAATTCCAGAATTGTTCAGGCTGGAAAAGTCTTCCCAGACCATCAAGTCCAAACTGTGACTTGTTGCCACATTGTCACCCAGCCCAGAGCACTGAGTGCAACATCCAGGCATTCCAGGGACACTTCCAGGGATGGGGACTCCACCACCTTCCTGGAAAGCCCCTTCCCAGCCCAGGAAGTGATGAAGTCCCTACTCCCTCCCATCTCATGGGTTTTGCTGAAGGGTTTATGCCAAAGTGGAAAGAACTGTGTAAAGGTGATTCTCCTTTTTGTTAACATTCCCTGGCTTTTGGGCTGCTCCGAGGTTGATGCTGTGGGAAGGACCCGAATCCCCTCTGCCTCTGCCCAGGGAAGAGCTCCAAGGCTCATCCTGCAGGTGCAAGGCAAGGATACAGAGGGGCCAGGAGGCAGCAATGGAGACCCTGACCTACTGTCAGCTTCCCTCCTTCCATCCCAGCAGCTGGCAGAGCTCCCTGATTCATTCTTTCCCTCCCTCCTTTCACCCCAGCAGCAGGCAAAGCACAGCCCTTCCATCCTTCCTTTCTTCCCAGCAGCTGGCAGAGCATCTTCCTTCACTCTTTCTCTCCTTCTCTGCAGCAGCAGGCAGAGCTCCTTCCTCTCCTTCCTTCCCTCCATCCCAGCAGCAGACAGAACATTTTCCTTTCTTCCCAGCAGCAGTCAGGGCTCCTTCCTTTTCTTTCTTCCCCCATTCCCAGCAGCAGGCAGGGCAGCAGGCAGGGCATCTTCCTTTCCTTCTTTCCTTCCCAGCAGCAGGCAGAGCTCCTTGCCTTTTTCCTCCTTTCCTTTCACTCCAGCAGCAGCAATACTGCAGTCTATCCATTCTTCCTGGGGAAGGAAGCAGCAATCCCTGCTCCTTCCTTTTCTTTCTTCCTCCCTTCCCAGCAGCAGGCAGAGCTCCTTGCTTGCCCTCCTTCCCTCCCAGCAGCAGAGATTGTTCCCGTTCCCGTCCCCTGTTCCCGCTCACCTCCCGCCCGCCGCGCTCGCGCCGCCGCCATCGCGGTGACCTCGCGCCGGACGCGGAACCGCGNGTGCGGGACACACGGGACAGGCACCGCCCGCCGGGACACGGCACCGGCCGCTGCAAAGGGTGCGGCACCGGCCGCCGGGGGGTTACGAGGCGGCGACAGCCGGGGACACGGGATCGCTGTCACGCGTGGGGAGCACTGCGGGAACCTCAGCTGGGACCTATGGAAACCCTGAGAGATCCTCCCCTGGGACCCCCTGTCACCTTTAGGAAACCCTCCTGTTACCTGTGGGAATGCTGCTGGAATCCCACCTTCCTAACCAGCCCATCCCAATAGGAAGCCCTCCCCACAGGGAATTCCATGGGGAATCCTTCTGGGTTTGCCACCGTAAGACCAAGACACTCTCTTAGATGCCATTGGTGGAGGGACAGGCACTTAGCCAGCCATGAGGTGCCAGGAGCCAGGATAAGGTCATTCCTCTCTGTCCCCTGGAGCTGTGACCCTCAGCCTCACCCCATCGTGCTCCCAATATCTGTGTGTGGTCCCCAGGGCATGGCAGGAGAGCGTCTCCTTGAAGGAATTGCAGCGGAGAGGTGTCTGCTTGCTCAAGCTCCAGGTCACCAGCCAGAGAACCGGCCTCTACGGGCGTCTCCTTTTGACATTCCAGCCCAGGAAGTGGGATTCAGACACCGAGCTGCCCTCCAACAGCTTTGGGCCTGGTCAGTGACATTTCTTTCTAAAGAAAGATCATACAGTCCTAGAACGGATTGGGTTGGAAAGGACCTTGAAGCTTAACCAGTCCCACCCCCTGCCGTGGGCAGGGACACCTTTCACTACTCCAGGTTGCTCCAAGCCCCATCTGGGCTGGCCTTGGACACTTCCAGGTATGGGGCAGCTGCAGCTTCCCTGGACAGAGACACATTTTCCAGGCACATTTTCCCCACCTCTCTCTCCCTTCAAACCTTTGCAGGGGACATCGTGGGGCTCTATGAGTCATCGGGGCAGGGGGACCCGCTGTGCACGAGCGTGGTGACACGTGTCACCGCCAAGGCAGTGACGGTGGCCCTGGAGGAGCCCCGGGATGGGGAGCTGGCCATGGATCACGAGCGCTCCTTCCGCCTGCTCAAGCTGGCCAACGATGTCACCTACAACAGGCTCAAAAGGTGAGGGCTCAGCTGGGCTCACACTGCCCAGCGGGATGAGGAGTGCCAAGTTTCGTCTGGAAAAGCTCTTCCCAGACCCTTCCCAGTTTGGATTTGTCATTCTACAGCCTCACAACAGCCTCGGTTTTCCCACCTGCTGGCTGGTCCTGCTCTTACCTTTCCCTCTCCCAGCCCTGTTTTGCTGCTTCTGCATGACCCCTGGGTTCTGCTTAGGGCCTTTTCCATCCTGGCAGGAGGAGTGAACAGCTCCTTGCTGGATAAACATCCTGACAAAGCACATTTGGCTGTACCAAACAGGGACAATGGGAAGCGGGAGCCTGACCAGCACAGGGATGTGCGTGCAAGAGTTGGGAGATGCAGGAATTGTGTGGGATTAGTCTTGTGGGGTAGCATTGTTCAGCTTTGGAAGAGTTCAGTCCTTACTCACAGCCTGTCTCTGGGCACTTGGGAGTCCCCAAAGAATTCCTGCTGTGCCTGTAACCTGGATATTCCCTTCTTTGGCAGAGCTTTAACTGCACTCAAGCAGTACCGTGGTGGCCCGGCCTCCGACCTGATCGACGTCCTCTTCTTTGCCTCTGCTCCCAGGGCATTCCCTGAAACAAGTAAGGATCCTTTTTTTATCAGGCTTGATGGGCATCCTTGGGAACTGCCCACGAGAACACAAATAGCTCTGATCCCTGTTTTTATGCACATGTGCAGCCACTTTGCTCCCAAAAAGACCCCAGTGTTCAATGAGAGTCATCAGTGGTGCTGCAACTGGTAGCATTGTGTTCATACTGGTTTACACTGGCCACACTTCCCTCATGGAAAGAACCTTGACAAAAACTTGGACATAAATAGTATCCACTCTGTTGCTTCTTTGGAAAAAACAAAGACAAAATTACACAGAAGCCACGGGGAGAGCAAAGCCTCTGATCAGCAGCTGTGTCAGCTATCAACAACTGCTAATGGATAATATCCCTTGGCAGAAGGGAAGGATGCAAAAATCAGGGAATGCGAGCTGAGGGTGGGCTGGGCTGCCCAGCAGGGTGGGCTGTGTCTAAGGCAGTACAGAGCTCAGGTCTGTTCTCCCCACTTGTGCCATCCATCCCTGCCAGGGTCCTGCCCCTTTCCCTCCCCTCCACAGCTCCCTGCACTGTTTGTCTTCCTTGGATTCCTGGGTTTGGCTGCCCACCATGGTTTGCCTCTTTCCCATCCGCTCCAGCTGGGCTTGACTTCCAATAGGATGTGCCAGGGACAAAAAAAATGGAGTCCTATCCCCATTTTTCTAAGCTCTGATCCCAGTCTGAGTCAAACCTTGTAGCCCTTTGGCTGCCTGGGGACCTTGGTGCACTCAAAGTTTTAATATTAAATAAAAGAATTAAATTTTAATCAACCAACTTTCCTCAACAGTGCTTTTACCCCTGAGGGAGCAGAACTGCCTTTAATGAAGGAAAACTCCTTTTCACCACATCACTCAGCTGAGCCAGGCTGAGCGGAGATGGATTTTCCATCTCCTCAGCACTGGGAATATTGATGGATAGATTGAGCCACGTTAGACAGACAGGAGGTGCAGTATAAACACAGAGGCCTTGCAGTTACCTCCTCCCTTCAGAGCTGCTTTCTCCCCAGCTACAGAGATGTTGTACCAGCCAAGAATTAAGGGATAATAACTTGGAATACGCTTGCCCTGAGCTGAAGGGCTCTGCCAGACAAACCTCACAGCACTCCAGCAGCTTTTCCATGTCACAGCCTCTCCTTCCATGACAAAGCACCCATTAGCCTGGTTTCTTTGGGGCTCTGTCTCATCCCATCCATTACCTGTTTTCAAACAAGCCCATCAGCAGCAGGCTGAGTCAATAAGCCCTGGACAGCTCATGAAATTGGCTGTCTAGACACACATCGGTGTCAACAGCATTCCAGGATGCGGGACGAGCTCGCTTCCATCAGAAACCAGGGAGCCATGGCCGGGAGAGAGGGCAAAATCCACTCCAGCAGGTGAAATGTGCAGCAGCAGGAGCCTGAATCTGATTTTAAATGTGGGGGACAAGATGAGACTCCTAATTTTTCAATCAGGGAATCTTGTAGGTGGGTTCTGACACCGCTGTGCATCTCAGCCGTTAATTAGCAGACAGCAGCAGCCCAACACAGCACATCAAAGCCCAAGTCCTTTCAAAACATTTAAATATGCAACAGTAAATAACCTTGGCACAACACAAAAACATGGGACAGGCTGTGGGAAGGATAACCTAAGGAACAGTCAAAAGGAAGGGAAAGGATCTCCAGTGGGTAGCTGGCATCTGCAGCAAAGGTTGGGACTGGCACAAAGCACTTCCACACCTCACGTTCCTACCTCCAGGAATGTTCCAAGTAGGAGAACAGTTTTTGCACACCTGGAATCTCCTCCAAACAATCCTCCCCTGCTCCCAGCATCCATGTGGGATCCCTGCTCCCCCACATTTTGGGAATGGGGTGGGGAGTGGAGAGGCTTTGCTTGCCAGCAGAGGCCAGCATTGCTCTGCTTGCTGTGCTCCTCCTGGCCATCCAAGAGGGACATGTCCCTTTTCCCTCTGGAAAGCAGGTGCTGCTTTACCTGTGCAGGTCACTGATAGCTGCCAGCTCTCTCCTGTGCTCCTGGACTGGAGAAAGTCAGGAATACTCATTTTTGTTCCTGGTTCCAGAAGGCCTGGCTTAGGTCCAACTCTGCCCATGGCTGTTAAAACATTTGAAAAGGGAAAGAAGCAATTAAAAATTCTGGTGAAAAGGCAGGAATGTCCTCAGAAAAAGCCAATCTGGCAGCAGAGCACTGGGTAAGCACCAGAGATTTCCAGCAAGACTTTCTGGCTTTTTGGCACAAGTCACTTGCAAAAAAACCTGAGATGCTCATTCCCCTGCCCTGTCACACCTCTTGTCATCACAGGGGCCATGGAGGGGCCTGTGAGGTCTTGGGAAGTCTAAGCAGTCCAGACAACTCAGCTGCCAGATATTTCCTCTGGAGAACAGGGAAAGTTCTGATCCAGGGTGAAGCACCCACCTGGATTTTGTCCAGCAGCATTGGCTGCAGTGAGGTTGTACCAGGGAGGAGCTGCTGGGGGGGGGTTGGGTCTGGATTGCTCTTTGTCAGAAATACACCTTGGAAAGGGCTTCCAGCTCTGGAAAACCTGGGCTCTTCCTCCCAGGAGTCAATTTTTGGTTCAAATACCCCTTTCCTGGGCTTGGATATCACCCCCCCACCCCAACCTACTGCCTCACCAGAGCTGCTGGAACTGTGCAGAAAAGCAGCTCAGTTCCTGGGAATGTTGGGGCACCAACCTGGCCAAGGTGATTTAGTTTTTGACACTAATAAATGGAGTTTGCATCAGGGCACAGTTACCTGGCCACCAGCGAGACACATTCCAGGGATCTCTTCAGGCGAGGATACCTGGAGCTCAGCTGCTGCAGGGAGAAGGGTTTGGAGGAGCCACAGCATCCCATAAGAGGCTCTTTCCTCCTCCCCACCACTGTGGCCAGCCCAGGAGAGGCACATTCCCAGCCTTCCCACACAGCAGCTCCTGGCAGCATGTGGTTAGGAGGGATGAGGGTGGGCACAGGCCTGGAGCAGTTCCCGAGCTCATCCTTGAGCAAGGAAGCATCAATGACTCCCACATCCCGGCTGTTCCTCACTGTGGGAAAAGCCTCTCAGGTTGGAAGCTATTCTTGCTTTTTCCCCAGCCCATGGGATGCTTCCTGGCCTTGTGTTAGTCACTAACACACTCACCCAAAATTCACATGTAAACAGGAGGCAGAGTGACAGCAAAGAGCACCTTTAGCCCCATTTCTCTCTTCACCATCACCCTCTCAATGAGCATCTTTGTTTAAGCTCTTTTAGTGCTGCTGCTTCAAAAGCCACAGACCACACACAGGTTCACCTGCTTAACACCAGAAGAAACTTCCATGTTTTTAATCCAGCCCTTAATGCAAAGGGAGGGATGAGCCACATGATGCCCAGCAGGGAAGGATGCCCAGAGACATGTCTTATATAAGCTTTTGTAGGAATGTTATTTTCAGGAAACCTCGGTGTAATGAGTCATCATCCCTGCTGTAATTAACTCCCATAATGAACAAGGAGATTAGCATTAGGATTAAGGGGGGGGGAGAATAAATTTGGGCCTAAATGAGATAAATCTGGGAGGTTAAAAAGCACCTTTTGAGAATTCAGTCTCTGCAGTGAAACCAATTCTCTTCTAATGCGATTTGCATATAATTTTCTCTTTTTTTCATCCCTTATTGAAGCAGAAACTGATTTTAGTTTTATCATTTAAATTGCTCTTTGTACCTTTTCCTGCCTTCATTCCCAGTCTTGGCTGACCACCACACTCTGTAGGTTTTTCTGCTTTTTCACTGGTGCTGCACTGGGTTTGTTCACTGGCAGAGATTTGTTTGCCAGATCTGCCACTTCCTCCCCAGTTTTCATTGAAGATTTCACTAAAGAGGCTGGGTCTCCTGCAAAACAAACCCAGAGCTCCCTCCAGAGTCAGGAAACTCTACCTGTTTGATGCTGGAGCAGCTAAATGCCTCTTAAATTCTGGGAATTCTACCACTGACTGGCTGAAGGCCAAGTATCAGGGCTGGGGAGAGGAAGCATGGATGCAGGATGGGGAGGGAGCCTGTTTGTTTAGGAAGCATAAAAAGCTTATTTTTACCTTCTGGGGTCTTCCAGCCCCCTCAGTGCTTTCCTCCCAAGGTTCTCCTCATTATCAAATGGATTTGGGCCGGCTGCACAGAGCTCCATGTATTTCTGGATTTGTGCTGCTCAGCCTGTTCCCAATTGGGGCTGATGTCCCAGTGACTCTGCTGCTGTCTCCCCAGAGCCTCTGGAGTTCTTCAATGCCTCCCTGGATGAGTCTCAGAAGGAAGCTGTGTCCTTCTCCCTGGCTCAGAGGGAGCTCGCCATCATCCACGGGCCTCCAGGCACAGGGAAAACCACAACCCTGGTGGAGATCATCCTGCAGGCTGTGCAGCAGGGCCTGAAGGTGAGCCTGGGAGACAGGGACAGGGACCACCTCTCCTTGTGTGGAGACCTCAGAGCAGCCTTGCAGTCACGGGAGGGCCTACAGGGAAGATTTGCAGGGATTCTTCATCAGGAACTGGGGTGATACCACAAGGGGAAATGGCTTCAAATGGGAAGAGGGGAAACTTAGGTTGGATATTTGGAAGAAATCCTTCCCTGTGAGGGTGGTGGGACATTTGCACAGCTTTCCCAGAGAAGCTGTGGCTGCCCCATCCCTGGAAGTGTCCAAGGCCAGGTTGGATGGGGCTTGGAGCAACCTGGGACAGTGGAAGGTGTCCCTGCTCATGGCAGGGAGGTGCTGGATGGGCTTTAGGGTCCCACCCAGACCATTCCAGGTTTCTATGATTATTTTGCATACTCCCGGGCTTTGTGGCAGCTGGAGCAGCTCCCTTTGGATCTGCGCTAATCCAGAGCCTGGCTTGGCTTGCAGGGATTTCCCCAGCAGCTCCAGTGAGGTACTGACAGAGCTCAGGCTCGGCTGGGGAGGTGAACACCCAATTCACAGGCATGCCGCACTGGGGAGGTGAACACCAACCTTCACGGAAGCGCTGCAAAGCGAGGAGGGAATTACCTGTGCCGATGCCAGTGGTTTATTCCCAACAGAAGCAG
The DNA here is from genome assembly GCA_013389925.1 of Aegithalos caudatus. NCBI lineage: Eukaryota > Metazoa > Chordata > Aves > Passeriformes > Aegithalidae > Aegithalos > Aegithalos caudatus. Next base: position 80,901 of record WEIU01015015.1, read on the forward strand.
GCTGGCCTCCCTCTCTGTGCTGCAGCCTCTGTGTGCCCTCAGCGGTGTGTCTGTGCCCGTTCCCGGCAGGTGCTGTGCTGTGCCCCGTCCAACGTGGCCGTGGATAACCTGGTGGAGCGGCTGGCGGGCGGGCGGGCGCGGCTGCTGCGCCTGGGACACCCGGCCCGCCTGCTCCAGAACATCCAGAGGCACTGCCTGGACGCCGTGCTGGCCCGCGGGGACAGCGCCCAGCTCGTGGCTGACATCAGGAGGGACATGGATCAGGCCTGGGTGCGTGGCCGTGGGTGTGTCCCGCGGGGGTGGGGCTGAGCGCGGCCGGTGGGAATCAATCCCGGTGCGAGGACAGATACCAGGGAGAAGTTCTTCCCTGGGAGGGTGGGAGGGCCCTGGAATGGCTGTCTCAGAGAAGCTACCACATCCCTGGAATGTGCAAGGTCAGGTTGGACACGGCTTGAAGCAGCCTGGGCTAGTGGAAGGTGTCTCTGCCCGTGGCAGGGGTGGAATGAGATGATGCATGAGTTCCCTTCTAACCCAGTCCATTTTGGGATTCTCTGATCTTCATGTGCTGGAAGGCAGAACTCCTCCTGCCTGAATCCCTCATGGAAGTGGGAAAATTCCAGTCCCTGCTGCTGTGTGGGGAGCTGCTGCCCCTCACTTCACCTGTCTGGCCTGATCTGTGCCCTCCTCTTTAGCAGAGAAACATTCCCATCATTAATTCACTTCCTAACAAGCTGTCTGCCTGTCCTGATACTCCCTCCCACTCTCAGCCACTTCAAGTAGAAAGCAGAGCACATTTAAAAATGCATCCCTAATTTCTTCTTTCTCACCCTAATTTTCCTAACATGCTCTTGCTACATAGCTCTGGTACTTGGGGTGAGGATTTGATGCTAATTAGGTTCTTTTCCTTCCCTTTTCTTGTGGCAGCACTGTCCAAAAGCCTTTTTTTTTTTTTTAAACTTCTTAATTTATTTTCCATCTTTCTCACTGGTGATTAGTTTTCCCTTTCATCTCCTTGGGAGAAGTCTGTCACAGAAGCTGCCCTTGGCTGCAGAGAACTCATCTCCAAGGTCCTGACCTGTCTTTTCTTCCTCCCGCCTCTGTTTCTCCACTGCCACATTCCCTGCTGTTCCCTGGAACAACTTCTCCCTTTGCAGCTCCACATTGTGACTCTTCTCTCTCCTTCCCTTCACCCCAGCTCATAGAAGGAGCAGTAACAGAAATGAAAACCTGTGTCCTCTTGAGGCATTTCCTACCTCTTTGTGCCTCCTTCCCTCACCTGGCTTCGAGATTCCCAGGACCTTAGCTTCTGGATACTCCTTGTCCCAGCAAGGCTTCAGCCCCACAGTACCTGAGAAAGAAATACAGCACAGGTCCAGGGCCAGCCCAGCTCCAGGGATGCTGAGCAGGATGACGGAACAGTCCAGGAGGGTGAGGCAGGGAATCCAGGAAGGAAAGCAGGCTCACTCCATGAGAATAGAATAGACTCCCAGAATTTCTATTTCTATTTCTATATTTTTATTCTATTTAAGAATAGACTCCCAGACCAGGGAGTGGATGAGAGAGCCTATATGAGGCAGGTGGGGATGATCAAAGCTGATATTCCTAACTCCTAACTAGGAATGGGTGACATCCAAACTGACCCCATCCTCAGGGCCTGTGATCCCACCCCTGGAGTTCCTGAGCCCACTTTGACTACAGCTGGCAGACACGTGGAGGTGTCACAATTTTAAATATGAGTTCAGCCAAAACAGGGGGGCTGAGCTGATCCATGTTAGACCCTGGAAAATCCATCCATCTATCCATGAACTCTAGGAACCAGCAGGTCTTACTGTTTTGGCTGTAAGAGCTTCTGTCTGCAGCCTTTTCATCCTTCCCAAGTCATCAGCCTTACCTCCAGGGAAATAATCCCAGTTTCCATCTGGGATTGCTCAGTGAGCTGCAGCTGAGCTGTGGTCCCATGGCTGCTGCTCTGGCAGTGCTGGTGCCCAGTGCTGGTGGGTTGGGCTGGTAGATAAATTTAATACCTGCTAAAAAAAGCCCTGGGCTGCTCTGGATCCTTTCCAGAAAGGCTCTGCTTCCTCAGAACAAGATAGGAAATCCCAGTCCCTCCCCCAGCAGAGGAACAAGACTCCTCTTCCCAAATGTTCCTCCCTGCTCCATGCCCAGGATGCTTTGGCTGGTCATAGACATGGCCAGAACTGAGCAGCAGCAGTTGGCTCTATCCCAATTTTTCTATTTTCTAGGCAAAAACCAAAAAGGCCCAAGACAAGGGGGAGCGAAGCCATTTTCTGGGTGAGATTAAGACCCTGAGGAAGGAGCTGAAGGAACGAGAAGAGGCTGCCATGGCTGCAGCCCTCAGCCAGGCCAGCGTCGTCCTTGCCACCAACACAGGTGGGACATCCTCCTGCTCGGTGTTTTCCCTCCCTGTGCCAGGTAAACCACGTGCTCTGCAGGGCAGCATCCTGCTGGGATAGCTGGGACTCTTGCTCCAAGCTCCTGGGAGCTCAGCAAAGTCTCCCAAACCCCATCCCCGGTGGGATTCTCCCAGCTTCCACTGTGGCATAGCACAGAATATGGATCAGGAAGGGCCCCTGTTAGCTCTGAGTAGGAGCTGGGAGTGCAGTGAGTAAACAAGTGCTGCTGGAGGTGTGCAGTCTGCTCCTGATTGCATAAATCACATGGGATTGCTTCCCTGCCTGGACCCTGTCCAGGACTGATGGAATCCAGCACATGTTTCCAGAGCCTGCTCCCAGGCTGCACGTGGCTGGTTCTGCACTCACCCAAATGATGTGACATGGGATTTTAGGGAGCAGTTCCAGGTGTCCATCAGGCATCTGCAGCTGCAGGTGGGAAGGTTTGGCACGTGTGGAAGGGCTTTACTGGCTCAGGTTTTCCATACTCCAGGGCCCACTTACAAGCTTTAGATCTGGTTGCTCAAGGGTCATTTGTTGAAAGGAAACATCAATAATTTTAGGTCATAAAAAAGCAAGTTACTGGAATGAAGTTTAGTGGAAAGATAAATCCTTCTAGTGTGTCTTCATCCCTGGGAGTTAGCCTCTCACTTCTTTCTACTTGCCTGAAAGAAAGGGGGAGATTTCCTTCTCCCAGTAAAACTGGTGTTCTGGTTGATCAGCTGTGATTCTCCCTGGAACTGGAGCTTCCCAGCTAGCTGGGGGCCTGTGCAAGTGGCAGGAGTCAAGTTATAACTGTACAGCTCACAGAGCCGATTCATACAGGCTGGAAAACAGTTTTGGAAGGAAAGCAGTGTCTTTGATGCCAAACTGGAATGTCTGGAGTGATGCAGAGCTGTAGAGGCAGCAGGATTTACAGTGGCCAAGCCAAATCCCCACTCTCAGAGCTGCAATAGCACAGGAGCTTTGGAAAAAAACAAAAACATTTCTGTGAATAAAAATCCCCTGGGCTGGGAGACTGGCTTGTTCATCATGCCATCCTTCTTCTTTGTGAACTGGAGGGAGATTTGCATGCCCTTGGAATTCAGATTTCTGATCAATGTATGGATCAGTATCAGTAGGTCCGGGTTAGAGCAGGATGTCTGTAAGGAGACAAATGTTACAAATGGACTTCTGATACTAAAAATTAGTGGCTGTCTGGTTCCAGTCTCCTTTCCCTCTTCCCAGTGCCATGAGGAGGAGCAGAGGCATGGGGGTGTCTCAGCCCATCTCCCCCTCTCAAGGTGTCCCTCAGTTACCGGACAGGTGGATTCCCAGTCAATCCCTCACTTGGGAATGAGGAGTTCTGTTGGCACTGGGGGGCAGCAGGAAGGTGGGTGTTCCTTGCTCTGCTCCAGATGAAGCACTGGAGCATTTTATTCTTTGGCATCTGGGCTTCACTGCTGTTTCCAAAGATACTTGGAAGCTTCTGGGCCCAGATGCTGGGGTTAAAAAAAAGGACAAATAGGAACTGGCAAAAACAATCCTGACTTACACATATCGATGGATACGTGTTTGGCAGGGCTGAATTCCTAAATCTCTGCAAAGAAACATTATTTCACTTGCCTCAATCACTGTTACAGCTTGTGAGATTTGTTTCCAGAGCAGGTTCCTCGCTCTTCCTTGCTTCCCTGCTCACTTGGGAACCCTCTCCTTCCACCAGGTGCTTCCTCGGATGGCCCCCTGAAGCTGCTCCCTGAAACCCACTTTGACCTGGTGGTGATTGATGAGTGTGCCCAGGCTCTGGAAGCCAGCTGCTGGATCCCTCTGCTGAAGGCTCCCAAGTGCATCCTGGCTGGGGATCACAAGCAGCTGCCCCCCACCATCATCTCCCACAGGTAAAAACCCTAGATCCTCCTGTTCCCTGTGCAGCTTCCAAATCCTCGCCATTGGAGACATTTCATGGTGGAGATCTGTGCTGCCTGCAGGCTCTGTGCAATGCATTTGGGCTCATCCTCAGGCTAATCCAAGTCTTCCCTTTAATTCTGCTTCTGGTGGTTCCCACATTTATTTATTTAATGTATTAATATGTGAATTGGCCCCGTGAGATGCTGCATTATCAGACACCTCAGGGATTATAAAACCTCCCAGTCCCTACAACACGGGTAATAAGAACAGTTAGTTTGTGGAAAAGATCTGTGGATAGTGCAAATTGCCTGTGCTTCCAGGGGGATGCTGCAAAGAGTACTGAGGAATCTGGGTAATTGAAAACATAAATGTGCTCATGTTTATCTGGTTTAGGCAGCTCCAGATCTGGAATTACTGAACCACAGAGGCAGAGAAACAGGGCTGACTTCATAAACATCCTCTCCTGCTTCCAGAAAATAATCAGCAAGACACATATCTGCCATCTCACTTGAATTGTGAACACAGGAAATGAAAAATCCGAGGCAGGCAGCAGCTCCCAGCACATGGCTGAGAGATAGTGAGAACAGCATTCAGGGGCTGCAGCATCCTCTCATTTTACCTCTCTCAGATGCCCAAAAGCTTGGTGTTCTCTGCAGATCTTGGCAGGTGATAAACCCATGCTCAGCTGCCTGGAAGTGTCCAGGCTGGTGAGCTCCAAAAGCCTCTCCAGAGCCCTCCACTCTTGGTGTCCTGCTCTTTATTCCCTGTGAATTTGCAGGCCAGTTCTCCATGGCTGGATTTTCCAAGAAAGGCACTTTTTGGAGTAGTATCTTGTTGGTAGCAAGAAGAAATTTGCCATTTGGTCCTTCTAATTTCAGGGTTATCATTATTTTCTGTAAGTGGTGCATAAAGTTCCTCTTCTCCAGAAAAACGGCATGATAGCTCCATAAGGCTCCATAGCTCCACAGTGCCCATCCAGCTGGATCCACCTCAGTAGCCTCAGCCTGTTTTTTTTCCCCAGACTGTCAGATTAAGGACAAAACACAGTAAAAATCCCAGCTGTGTTACTCTGGAACAGAGCTGGCGCTCAGCTGGTGTCACTTTTGGCTCCCTCTTTTGAGACAAGAGCAGTTTTTCTTCCCTCCAGAAACATTATAGCAGCTGCTTTTTTCTGCTCTGTCACGGTGGCTGCTGCCAGGAGCCTTGGCTGGAGCTGGCAGCAAAAAGCTCCTCATGTCCTGCAGAGTTCCTGGATCTCCTCCTGCTCCTGCTTGAGGAGCTGTGCTTTTTTCTCCATCAGCTTTTGACTTGGTGGCCTCGGTAGTGCTGGGGAAACATCAGATTCCGTGATCTTAAAGATCTTTTCCAGCCTGAGCAGCTGTGATGCAAATAAATGGGATGCTGGAGAGCCCTGTTTTGGGTTTTCCACATTCCCTGCAGGCCTGGGAAGCAGCACAGAGGCAGATCCCCTTCCACCTCCTTCCGTGGGTATTTCCAGAGCTCCCACGAAGGCCCCGAACCACCCGCCACCTCCTCTGTGGTTCAGGAGAAGCAAGGAGCTATTTCCAGGGATGATTCATGCGGAGGACTCCAACCCTTCCACCCACCTTCCCCTTCTCCATTGATGACAGTGAGCTTGGAGTGGGTGGACTCCTATTTTTGGGGCCACGGGGAAGGGTCTGGAGTTATCTGGGATGAATCCAGGCTGGCAGGAGGCTCGGCTGTTACTACAGGAGGGGAAGTCAGCCCTGCTTGGTCAGGAAGCCTCTGTCCAGCAGGAGTGCAGGGACTCTATCCATCTTCTCTTACCTGCTTTTTCCTCCATGGAATCAGCATTTTCCTGTTCCTCTCAGCAGTGACCCCGTGAGGCCTAGGGAATGTTTGATGGAGGGTCTGAAGGCTGCTCCTCTTCCCTGCTTTCTGTGACACCTGGAGCTGTCCCAGGATGCAGAGGGCATCCCCACACACACCTTCCAATCCATGCTGGAAAATTCCAGCCCCCTATGATTTCCCCTTGGCAGTTGCAGCCAAAGCCCACAGGCAGCAGCTTCCATCCTCCATTCTGTCCTTGTCCCTGTGGGCATCTCCATGGCAGGGCACTTCCTGCATTTGACAGGAAAATTTGTTTGCCTTGTTGGAGCCTTCATTCCATCCTTTTCCCAAAGAATTCGTCTCTAAATCAGGGCTGTGATGTATTGATTTGATTTTACTCCCCTCAGATACCAGCAGATGCTTATCAAACCTCTTGCTCTCACAGCCTGTTTTCCTGGACAAACACAGGGATATTTTCCTATCTTGTTTGCCAGTGGTCAGTCTAGATATGCCTGCAGGATCCCAATTCCATATGCTGGTTCCCATGGCAGTCTGAATGGACTTCCTTTCACTTTGTCACTGAAGTGCCAGGCCTTGGGTTTCTCTGGTAGCCTCCAGAGAAATGGAGGCTGGAATGTCCTGGTGCACATCCATGAATTCACTCCATTAATGTGGAGTTCCTGGGGCAGGAAAACACAGTGACCTCCTTCTCCAGCCAAATCCAGTAGGTACTGCAGGGATCAGTCACATCAGCATCTCCTGTCCCAGGGATGAATAAGAAAAAAATATGCCATGGCTGAGGACACAGCTCCAGTCTTCCATGGGAAGCAATTCCTGTTTTTCTCATAGTAGTGATCATTCTGGACACGTACAGGGGCAGGCTGGCCAAGCACAGCATTTCCTGCAGGCAAAACAAGGTGAAACCGTGTTAGCAACAAATCCTGCTTGCTGTGAGCTGGGTTTGGGAATTCTACCTTTCCCAGCTGTACTTTAGCTACTTTAAAGTAGATATTCCCAAGCATCCCATGCATGGTTCTGTCTGTCCAACCTCTTATTCCAATTTTATTTCTCTAAAGCAATCATTACGTAAAAAACATCTGCTCAGGGCACTCAGGATTTAGTTGGCAGAGAAATCAACCACCATAGGAATTAATTGAGTGGTAAAATAACAGAAAATTATTAACAGGTGAAACATTCCCAAGCAGATTAATTCCTCATTATTAATTCAGCATATAACCTCCTGTGGATCCCTGTGGTGGGAATGGTGCTGGAAGGGGAGGGAAGAGCATCATTCCTGAGGTTTGCTGTGAGGTTTAATGGCTGTTTCAGGCATGTGCTTGCACCTGAGTGCTGACAGCTCTCCCTGCTAAATTTCCTTCCTGTCCAGGAGATCCAGGCTCCGTGGGCAGAGCAGAGCTGGGAGAATCAAGTTAATTCCTGATAACTGGAATGCATCCCCCAACCCCACATCTTGCTATATCCCCTCATCCCACCCCTGGCAAACTGCTGCCTCCCACATCCTGCAGCCCTGTCCATCCAGAAGTTATTCCCCTGGTTTGTTTTTTTTTTTTGCCTGTGTACTGCATCCTATGATTCAGCAAGGAGGAGAGCTAATGAGGCCTGGCTTCTTGGAAAGATTTGTCCTTAATTGTCCCTTCTGCAGGTTTAATGACTTGGCAGGCTCTTGTCACATTTCCCAAGTGCCTGTGGTGAGCGTGGCAGGGCTGGCTGGTGCCACAACACTCCGCTCGCTGTGGGGCCGTGTAGCACTGGAATTCCCCCGGCAGGGACTGGATGCGTGCTGTGGCCTGGAGCTTGGTGGAAAGCATTTTCCTGAGCTGTTCCCTGTCATCATTCCCTCATCTTCATGCTGCTTCATTGTGTCTGGCAGCCGCCAGCACCCCTCAGTGTCAGCCTCAGCATGAAAAATCTCCGTACGCTCACAAAATCTGAGCACAATGACTTCCATCCTTCTTCCTCAGACAGTGCCTCCCAACAAACCCTCCGTGAGGCCAGGAGAAAGCAAATAGGCTCCTGAAAGGCTGAATTCAGTAGGAATTCGATTAATCTGTGCCACATATATGATCAAGGGGTGCTGCTGGACGTGATGGGGATTTAATGGGTGAAAAAGCGACGTGTGTGGTGCATCCATGCGTTAATCCAGGGTGAGCGGCCAGGGAATGATGGGAATGCCGGAGCAGCAGGAGTCTTGATGAAACCAGCAAGGGTGAGCACCAGGCATTCCAAAATTTGGGGTGGAGCTCTGATCCTAATGCAGGGGGTGATGCTGATGCTGTGGCTGAGCTTGCAGTAGCCCCAGTGCAGCCTTACATTGATGGATTGATCACAGGATCACTGAGGCTGGGAAAGTCCTCCAAGACCACCGAGTCCACCCTGTGACCGATCCCCACCTTGGGGACCAGAGCACTGATCCACATCCCGTTGTTCCTTGAACACCTCCAGGGGAGGTGACTCCACAGGCCATACCGTTGGCATTGCTTGAATTACAGGGGCAGGATCTGTGTCCAGGCTTCTCCGATCCCATGGCACGAGTCTGTCCCTGGGGTCTGGCAGACAGCGCTGCTGGCACCCAGGTGGAACAGCGGTGACAGTGCCACCCCAGGGTGCTGAGCAGGGCTGGAGCGCAGCCGCTCCCAGAGCATTCCCACTGACACAGACGGACCCCGCGTGTGTTGGGAAGGGCTGGCTGAGTCCCACCCTGCCCCGGGCTGTCGCTGTCGCTGGGGATGGACACTCCCACTGTGAGGAGCCTCTCCTGCAGGGCGGCGGCCGAGGGGCTGTCCCTGAGCCTGATGGAGCGGCTGGCCGGGCACTACGGGGAGCGGGCGGTGCGGATGCTGACCGTGCAGTACCGCATGCACCGGGACATCATGGAATGGGCGTCCTCGGAGCTCTACGGGGGCCGGCTCAGTGCACACCCCTCCGTGGAGCAGCACCTCCTCAGGTGGGTCACCTGCTCTCCGCTGATACTGCAGCTGAAATGGCCTTTTCATCCCGGTTTGTGCCTTCCCTGCAGAGTTTTCTGCTCCTCCACTCAGTTTTCCTGAGTGTTTTTGTTTCAGCCGGTTTCATCAAGGAGACATTTATGGGGGGGCTTTGTCCTTTTTGCTCTGTAACCAGAAGTGAGGCAGAGTTGTCTTCTGTGTCCTCCTGTGGCTCTGATAATCTTGGAATCCCAGAATGGTTTGGGTTGGAAGGTTGGAAGCCCACCCAGTCCCGTGCCATGGACAAGGAGATGTCCCACTAGACTAGATTGCTCCATATCCCATCCAGCCTAACTCTTCCAGGGATGGGGCAGCCACAGCTTGTGTGGATATTGCTTTAACATCAGTGTTGGTAACTGGCCCTTTCCCAAATACCTTGTGCAGGGACCTGCCAGGCGTCTCCTCCACGGAAGAGACCAGCATTCCCTTGTTGCTCATAGACACCGCTGGCTGTGGCCTGTTTGAGCTGGAAGTGGAGGATGAACAGTCCAAGGGGAATCCAGGTACCATTGGCCAGAATGGATGGACTGAGCTGCTCAGCCCACCAACAGGCTTGGCCACATCCCAGAGATGTCTCCCTGGGGAAGGTGGGGTTCCAGAGAGCCTTGCTTAGCTGAGAGATCATTCCCTCCATAAATCCTCAACCTCCAGGGACTCTGAGCTGTGTTGGAGCTCTGGTGCCAGACTCCAGCTTGTGGGTGGCCTCTCTGGCTGCCATGTCCCCTTGCAGGGACATTTCTCCATGCTGAGGACTGGGACAGGGTGGAGAATGCCTGTGGCAGGTGCTTTACACCAAGGAAGGGCAAATAGCAGCAGGCAGAGCACAGGGCTGTTATGGGAAAGCTATGGATAAAGCTCAGAATTATCTTCTGCTCCTTCCATGAAATCCTGGCTCTTCTCCATGGATTTTCCTGGGACACTGAGTTCTGCTGTTTTTCACCTGAAGAAATAGGTTTCATTAAGGAGCTTGAGTGCAAAGTCAGGCTGGAAAACACAAGGGCAGTTTTTACCAGTTTAAATATCTTTTACCTTCTGTTTGGCCCCCACCATCATCTGAGCGCCTCATTTTTCCATGCACCATTCCCTGGGCACTGCTGAACACAGCAGGTTCTTGTTCTCTCACTGAGAGCCAAAAAGCCTGGTCTGAGGGAACTCAGGGATTTGAAGCAGGGGATTAGAAGCACATCTCCCCAAATTTGGGAGGCAGCCTTCTGGCACAGCTCACTGCAGAGTCTGGATGTTTATTGCTGTGTTTTGCTGCAAAGCAGAAGCCCAGCCAATAAACCATGAAATAATTCATATAGGATTTAATTTTCCCCCTTAGATCCCTCTGAACCAGGCACCATCTTGGGTATCCAGTTCATGGCAGCCTTTCCTGCTATTTTGGGGGAGGTGGGCACATTCCTCCAGCCTCTACCCCCTGTCACACTCTGTTCCTGTCCCAGGGGAGGTCCAGCTGGTGGGGATGCACGTCCAGGCCTTGGTGGATGCTGGTGTGAAGGCCAAGGACATCGCTGTGGTGGCCCCCTACAACCTCCAGGTGAGCTGTCCCTGTCCTGGCATCCCCCCTGTCCCTGCACACCAAGCACCACACGATCCCAGAGACCTGCAGAGCCAAATTTAACTAGCATTTGGGAACAACTCCTGCACGTTTGAGCAGCTTGAAGCCATGGAGGGAAGAGCTGTTAGTGAGGTGTTCCACTCTCAGCCTCAGGAGATGCCGGTGCTCATCCTTGTGGGTTTGGGAGGGAGGATTTTCCCAAAACTGTGCCATTTTAATCCTTTTCACCCATGTATTTCCTTTAAAAGCTACCCTTGGCCTGTTTCTCAGGTGGACATGCTCCGACAGCACCTTTGCCACAGCCACCCCGAGCTAGAAATTAAATCAGTGGATGGTTTCCAAGGAAGGGAGAAGGAGGCAGTGATCCTGTCCTTTGTCAGATCCAACAGGAAAGGTAAGATGTCACTCCCGGAGCGTTGCTCCCCAGGGAACGGGGAGGAAGTCGTGTAGTCAAGTGCTGTGGTTTAATTGCAGCGCTCTAACACTTGGCTCTGGATGGATTTACTGGCAAACTCTCCCTTTTCAGCCTTTTTTTTTTGTTTAATTAACGAATATATGTGCTGGCAGGGCTGCAGAGGAGGCTCCCGTGGTACAGCAGGTCCAGAACTGCTCCGTTTGAAGGTTTCCTGGCCCTTGGGGCCTCAGAAATGATTTAAACCAGGGCCCTAGGAATGTCACATCCCATTAGCCCCACATTTAGGGGAGTTGGGGGGTAATTTCTCAGGTTTTGAGCCCATTTTGGGTCAGTTCCCTGCAGAAAGTGAGCAGGAGCTGGCATCCCGAGCCATCCACAGAAAATGCTGCTTTCGGGAGCAAAATCTAGAGCGGAAAATCAAATTCTTTGCTATCAGCAGTTGCAGTGAAAGTTAATAGCTGGAAAAAAGCTGCTGCCCTGGGGGCACAAGGCTCCTGTGCAGGGAGCTGAAAGGTTTTGTGGAACTGGCTGGGCAGGATCGCTCTGTGATCACCTCTGTTCCATGCTGGGATCAATTCCCTTTCCAAACCCACAGCCCTGCGGCCCTACCTGTGCTGCTGGAGGTGAAATGCTGAGTGCTGAGGGCTGGAAGGAGGCTGTGCCACTTTTTCCAAGCCTAGAGGAGGAAAAGCAGCCTTGTGGGGAGGATGGAGGTGGGGACAGCACTAAGAATAGTCCTGATCCAGGAGTGACTCACCCCTGTGCTGGTAGGAGCTGGTAGCCCTGGGAGGGTGAGTGTCCCACAGCCCCTTCTCCTGCACAGGGAGAGGCCAAAGCTCAGGTGTGGGGCAGGATTTGTTTTCCTGGGGGCACAGGGAGCCTTCCCCTTGACCTCTGCAGCCATTCCTGATCCAGCAGGGAACCTTCTTCTTTTAAGAGGAAATTTTTCCATGTGAGGGTGGGGAGGCCCTGGCACAGGATGCCCAGAGAAGCTGTGGCTGCCCCATCCCTGGAAGTGTCCAAGGTCAGGTTGGATAGGGCTTGGAGCAACCTGAGATAATGGAGGGTATCCCTGGAAGGAGATGGAACTGGATTGGGAAGGTCCTTCCCAATCCAAACCATTCCAGGATTCAAAGGAGTTGGATTTGCCCCTGCAGCTGGGTTAAACCTCATCAGAGAAACTGGGAATTGTTCTCTGAGCTGCAGAGCAGGGAGAGGAGCTCCCCCCTCACCCTGCCCCTCAGAGGCAGCACGAGTGAGGCTGCTGAGGCAGAGCCAGGCTGGGCACTGCTCCGGCAGAGGCATTAATCTCTTCCCGACTGGCCTCCTGGCTGTTCCCTGGAGCTGGGAGCTCAGCAGCCACCCACGCTCCACTCTCGCCGGCTGATCCTGCCTGAGTCATCCCGGCACTGCCAGCTCTTGCTGCTGCCTGTGAGCAGAGCAAATCCTCCCCGAGTTCCCAAATGGTTCCTACAGACCCCCAGGGAATCTGGGAGCAGAGGGGAGCTCTGTAGGACGGGGGAGTTCTTTACCTGCAGTCCCTCCTCTGTGGCAAGGTGAGCCTTTTCCACACTGCTCCATCTTGTGTTTGCTCCTAGCTCCAAGCTGAACTTGTGTTGTGGGCAGGCAGGGAGATATTTCCCCCTTTCCATGTGGTTTCCATCCTCTTCCCAACCCCAGGAGCTCAGTGCGGAGCCTGTGGAACACAGGTAGGAAGAGGAACAGCGTGAAACACCCTCCAGGTGTAAGCAGGGACCAGAGCCCCGTAAATTCCAACTCTCCCCCTCCAGCCAAGAAATCCTTGGCTCACTTGGACCAAACCCCTACTCAGAGGCAGCCCTGTCCCCTCTGGCATCCCTTCCCTGCTGTCTCCCCAGGCGAGGTGGGTTTCCTGGCCGAGGAGCGGCGGATCAACGTGGCGGTGACGCGTGCACGGCGCCAGGTGGCCGTGGTGTGTGACAGCCACACCGTGGGCAGCCGCCCCTTCCTGCGCCGCCTCCTGGAGCACCTGTCCCAGCACGGCCTCGTGCGCTCCGCCTTCGAGTACCTGGATGACCTCGTGCCCCAGAACTACCCCGGGGAGGGCTGCTCCCAGCGCCAGCAGGGACCCAAACCGCCGGGACCCAAAGCGCGCCCGGCTCCAGCCGGGAAGCCGAAGGCGGCGGCGGCGGCCAGAACAGGGAGCCAGAAAGCAGGAGCACGGAGCTCCCCGAGTGCTACCGGAGCTGGGAGAGACGGCCCAGGGTCAAAGGAGGGTGGGGACAGGTTCAGGGCCATGCTGGTGGCCTTCCTGGAGGGCAGCGAGACGCAGCTGGATTTCCCGGCATCCCTGAATTCCCATGAGCGGATGCTGGTTCATGTGCTGGCAGAGGAGTTGGGGCTGCAGCACCTGAGCTCCGGAGAGGGCCGGGACAGGTTCATCAGTGTCCGCAAGAGACTCCCCAGGCAGCCCCCGCTGCCCTCCAAGCCCCTTCCCAAGCCCCTTCCCGAGCCCCTTCCCGAGCCCCAGCAACCCAGTGGGAACACCCCTGACCCTGCAGAGCCGGGGCAAAGCAACGAGGGCCCAGGGAAAGTGGACCTGAAGTCCCTGCACCTGGAGAGAGTCCAGAGGGAGAAAGCCAGGCAGGAGGAAGCAGCGAGGAAGGTGCAGGAGCCCAGCCGTGGCAGCAGGAAAAAGGACAAGAGCGAAGCCAAAGGTGGGTCAAGCTTTTCCTAACCAGCACAATTAATGCACTTCCTTGATTGGATCTTGATCCCAGTGGGTTTGCTCCAGACCTTGGGATTTGGGCATGGACCATGTGGCTCTTGGAAAGCTGCAGGGAGGTGGGAATTGGCTGCAGCATCCAGGTAGAAGGGTTTGAATACCTAGAGGCACATTCCTTAGGTCAAAGGAAAAGCACTGGGGACCCTTTCCCAGGAGAGAATCTCAGGAATCACACGAGCAGGGAGAGGAGCTGAGGGGAGTACCTGGCCCACACTGAAGGATGTAAAGGCAGAGGCTGCCCTGTGGCTGCAGGAGGGTGGGTTTGTTCCCAGGCCCCAATCCAGGTGTGTGCTCACCTTTCCCAGGAAAACCAGCAGTCGAAAATGCGTCTGAGGAGGATTTTGACGCTCTGATCTCTGCTGCCATCGAAGCTGACAGGACCTGTGGCTTCCCCCGCTGCAAGGCCTCTGTCACCACCCTGGGCCAGCTCTGCCACCACTGCCAGCGGCTCTTCTGCCTCAGCCACCACATCCCCGAGGTGAGGAGGGGCAGGACGGGCTTAGCCTGGGAATTTTTCCCTGTGGGAGCTCCCCGGGCAGGGTTTCCCCGCAGAGCCTGTGCTGAGCCCAGGTACCCAGGGCTGGCAGGTGCTGACACCTGGGCTCTGCTCACCTCTTCCCAAGGGCTTTTCTGTTTTCCTCTCGTTTTGGGCCTTTCTTTACCATTTTCTGGCACTTACACTCCAAGGCTGTGAGGATAAAGGGACCAGAGATGGAGAAGCACAAGTTTCAGGCTCAAGCAAGCCTGGACTCAATTCCCAGTTCTTTGCATGTTCCCTCAGCATTCTGAGGATGATCCCAGCCCTTTGCAGATTCTCCCTGCATCCTGGGGACAGGTTGGGCACGGTGCAGTGCTGCCTGGCCACAGTTCAGAATTCCCTGTGTCCTTGTTCCTCATCCTGACGCTTCCACACCCTGTGGAGCCTCCTGGAGCTCAGCAGCCCTATAAATCCTTGGCAAGCTTTTCCCTCTGTCGAAAGCTATCTGTTTCCATAGCAAGGAATTGTTGTATTTATGGTCACTCACCATCCAGGGGGATGGAGATTTATTCCCTGCACAATGGCCTCTCCCTGCTGAATTGTAACGAGGCTCCAGCAATTGTAGGGATTCAAATCCATGTCAGCCTTGGGAAGGGAAGGGCTGTCACAGCTCTGAGGGAACAGGCTGGGACCCCACTCCATGGAAACATAAATGGCTTCGGGATGGGCCAAGAAAAGGGATCAGATTTTAGGATCCCACCTGTGAGAGAGAATTCCAGTGTTGGACTTCTCATTAAAGCAGCAGATTCACGGCTAAAAAAGGTCTCCTATTCCCCAAAACACCTTTCCCAGTTCGCTGGAAAGCAGGTGGAAGGAGCCACTTGAGCCATCCCAAAGGATGATTTACCTGCTGTTCAGAGCCTTTATATTTCATTCTGTGTGAGAGGAGCTATAAATGATGGTTTAATAAAAATACAGAATAATAAATACTAATTTTAGACAATAAGTATAAGTCTGTAAAATACAGAATCTAAATATAAAATGAAACTAAATACAAATAAAGTTAAAATAAATAGAATAAGTAGTAAACAATGATAAATAATAAAATGAATTGAAATTATAAAAATATGTAAGCATATAAAGCAATATAACAACACAATAATATAATAATGTATAACATAATGATGATAATAATGGCTGTAAATTATGGGAGATGACTATAGGGGGATGCAAAGCAGGCTAAAAAGGAATTCCAGGCTCAAGGAGTGCAAGCCCCTGGTTCCCACGTGGTGATCCCTGCCTCACTTCCCGGTGTCTGCTCTCTCCCGCCAGGTCCATGGCTGTGGGGAGAAGGCCAAGGCCCACGCCCGGCAGCGCATCAGCCGGGAAGGGCTCCTGTATCCCGGGAGTGGCTCCAAGGACAAAGCCCTGGATCCCGCCAAGAGAGCCCACCTCCAGCGGCGCCTGGACAAGAAGCTCAGTGAGCTGACGAGCCAGAGGAAGGGCAAAAAGAAAGACAAGGAGAAATGAGGGATCTGAATCCTGCTTTTTTAACCTCAAAGCTGCAGCTCATCCCCGCCAGGGAAAAGCTGCTGTGCTGGGCCTGGGTGGAGTAGGGGGCTCCATTCTGGGGGGAAAACCTGGAGCTGGGAGCCTTCCCGAGTGGCAGGGCCGAGGCAGGGGAGGGAGAGCTGCTATATTGTCCTGGTTATCCGTATGGACACGGTGATGAATGCACTCAGGG
Organism: Aegithalos caudatus; assembly: GCA_013389925.1. NCBI lineage: Eukaryota > Metazoa > Chordata > Aves > Passeriformes > Aegithalidae > Aegithalos > Aegithalos caudatus. Next base: position 96,978 of record WEIU01015015.1, read on the forward strand.
GCCGGAGCACGCTGGTAAAGTGGGCATTAAACACCCAAAGCTGTCACTGTCACATGGAAATGATGGATGTCCAGGATCAGGAACAGGGGAGGCACTGAAAACCCTGGGTGACCCCATGCTCCAGGGAGGATGACTCAGAAAATGGATGTGTCCCAGCCCAGAAATCCTCTGGCACCGTCAGGGCTGGAGGGACCCAGCCTGTCCACACTGCAGCCATTCCCTCCCTGCCTGGGCCAGGGGCTCAGGAGGAGGCTCAGATCTGCTCCAGGTGTGCCTGGGGTTGGGAACAGAGATGGGGAAGGGGAGGCCTCAAGCCCAAGCCATTCTGGCACTATGAGGAGCCATTCCAGCACATGGAACCATTTCCCTGGGAGAGCCATCCTGTGCCTCTGGGAGGTCTCTCCCTCCTCACTGCTGCCTTCCCTGATGCTTCCCAGACCTGTCCTGCCCTTCCCACAGAGCTCTTTGGAGGCTGATTCCCACTGGGATAGCGCATGGTAACAGCAGGTACAGCTACCTGAGCTTTTCAGGTGGCAGGGAGCCTTATGTCCATCCTGGACCTTTTCCTAATCCTTTACACAAGGTCCATCCATCCCACCCCCAAAATAGCTCCAGCAGCATTTTTTGTCCCCAGGATGAAGGAGAAGGTGCAGAGGTGCCTCCAAATAGGAATGGCTGAGAGGAGCACTATAAAAATGCCTAACCGACACATTCCCCATAATTTTGGGGCTAAACATCAGATTCCAGCAGCTATGGAAGTCACACAACTCATCCCAAGTAAAGCTTGGCAGTTGGCAGGAGCTGCTGGACAACCAAGGATTTCTGTGTCCATCTCTTCCCAAATACTTGGCAGGAATAGCTAATAAGCATTTTTTTCCCAAACCTCATGGTCTGTGAGTACTGACTGTGAACAGCTTCCCACAAAAACTTCCTTATCCTTCAGAAAACCTCATTCTTCAAACCCCTCCATCCTTGGCTCTTGCCTTTGTGCTGTGCATCACCCATGGAGGGATGGCACTGACTCCCCTGGCAGCAGATGGGATGGGGGGTTCCTAGAGGGAGAGGTGGGGAGGAGGCAGTGTGGGAGAAGGGAATCTGGGCATCAATGAATGGAGATGGGCATGGGAAGGAGCAGAGGGGGATGATGGAACAGGGACATCACAGCCATGTCCCAGAGGGAAGGTCAGGTGGGACATGGGCAGGGAAAAGTGCCACCAGCTCAGGGGATAACTCACCTTGAAGTTACTTTTAATCAGGGAAAAACAGATAAATGGCTCGTTCACAGTTTTTTTCCCTGCTCAGATCATCCAAGCAGCCCCATCCCAGCCCATGCTCATCCCATGGTGCCAATTTCATGGCACAGGGCCCCTGACACCCCCAGATTTCCCAGCCTGGCTTCTCAGCAGCATCCTGCTGGCAGGGAAAAGCCAAGGCTCCAGGCAAGGAGGGATGTGGCCCCAGTGCATCCTCTGCTCTCAGCCTGTGCCATGAGGGGCTCCATCACCCTCCACCAACCAGAGTGGGAATTAGCTCCCAAAAAAATCCCAAACCTGGTGGTCCAGAGCCCACCAGCAGACAGGATCCACACGAGCTTTTCCTCTCCCTTTTTCCTGAAACAGGAGTTGGGCCTAAAAATTATGAAATTAGGGACCTTTCCCACCTGCCTTGGGTCACAAGGCCAAGATGTTCCTCTCTGTGCCCAAATCTTGGATAAAATGAGTTATAGAGTAAGTCACAGCCCAAGTCCAGGATTAAGGGCTGGAAAAAGCAACCTCCAGTTGTGAGAGTTGTGTTAAGGAGCAGGAATTTGCAGTGCTGTCCTGAGCACTCTGAGGGTGAGTTTGGGTTGGAAAAGTGTCTGCAGTGGGAAAAGCTGCCCCTGATCCTACTGGATCTTTAGGGGATGATTCCCACCATGGATCTGACCTGAAACCCAAGAGGTTGGAAACCAATCCCTGCCTGTGCAGCCAGTGGAGATGGGCAGGGATTTACTGTGTGTGGGGGAACAGATAGGAGGAGAAGCCGTATGTAACAATTGATTTTCTGCTGTTATTGCTCCCTTTTTCCATTCTCCCTGGAAATCTTCCAACCCTGGCACAGTGCACCAAAGTCAGAACAAAAGATTCCCTCAGGATCACCACCCACGCCAGGCTGGCTTTTATCACCCCCTCACAATTCCCGCCCAAAAACCGCCTTCCAAAGGGATCCCCCCCTCTCCCTCGCTCAGAGTCCACGTTGCAGGATTCCACGGGAACGCTTGGGAGCTGCGGTTTGGGGAGGTTCCTGCTGCTTTTGGTCCATTTGGGCTCCTTTCCAGCAGGTCCGGCCCAACGCATGCGGGGGTGACCTGGAATACGCCCACGGAGCCGCTCTGTCCTTGCTCCGGCTGTTCTGGGCCCCTCAGTGCCGGCAGAGTGCCGGCTACTCCGGGCCCGCTGTCCCCTGGATCCAGCCTAATTCCTGCGGAGTGGGTGCCACATGGAGACGGGCTTGCGGAGCGTGGCCAGCATCTGGTTCCAGTGCGTGGTGCCCATGCCGCTGGCCGCCGGCCCGATCAGCACGTGGCCCGTGTTGTCACCGCGCCCGTCCTCGCCGCTCTCGGCCACTGTCACCCGCAGGGACAGCTCCTGGGGGGCACGGGGCTGTCACCACATGCAGACCCCCCACAGACACGTGTCCTCCCCACGGGGACACGCACCCACGGTGCCAACGCATCCACACATCACCACCCACCCTGCCGTACCCCGCATCCCCTAAATCCATCTTTGCCCTGTCCATGTACCAAATCGTCCCTGTGCACCCTGCTATATCCCAGCACACACATCCTTATCCTCCCCAAGAGTCCCCTCCACACATCCCCCCTCCAGAAGCCATTCCCACAAATCCACACCTCTCCAAACAGCCCCCACACCTCCATATACCCCACAACAGCCCCCACACCTCCACCCCAAACCAGACCCACAACCCCCCCACCTCCCAGGATTGCCCCCCTCAGAACCCCACGCCTCCAGGAGCTCCCCACTAGTGGTTTGTGGAGCTTGAGGAGCACTGGGATGTGTCCCCCCTCCCCAGGCTGGGACAGACCTGGAGCACGATGGCCGGCACAGAGAAGATCATGGCCTCGTTGAACACGGGGTTGGTGTCTCCTCTCTTCACTGCTGTCTTCTTCTTGCTGATCTTCCTCCCGTCCTGCAGCAGGTACACCTTGACGAAGGGATCTGCTCCGAGGGCAGGAGAGGGATCAGACACACGTGTCCCCAGCCAAGTGGACCCTTTCTGGTGGCCCTTCCTGGCAGGTCTGTCCCCACAGGGAGCCGCTCCCACGTCGCAAATGGGATAAACCAGGACAAACCCCACCACAGAGCCCCCCTCACCTGCGGTCACCTTCCCATTGCTCCAGACGAGGTTCTTGGCTTTGACCACCACCACCGTGAGCCGCTCGGCCGTGGGCAGGTAACTCAGGGAGAGCAGGATCTCCCCCACCGTGTCCACCGCCTGCGGGACACAACATCCAGGACACCGCGTCCAGGACACGGCAACGACGTCCCCAAACCCAGCTGGGAGACAGGACGCTCCTGGCTCACCTTGTTGGTGTCCTGCAGGTAGAGCCAGGCGTTGAAGGGGCGCGTGGCCAGGTCCAGGTCGGAGAGCTTGAGCTCGGCCACGCCGGTGCTGACGCTGCGCTCGTCCTCGTCGACGCCGAAGACGGAGAAGCGCAGGCTGTTCTCCTCCAGCGCCGCTGGATCCAGCGGCACCGAGAACCGCTCGTCAAAGGCCACGGAGTAGGCGCTCCTCTGGATCTGCCGTGGGAAGGGGGGACAGCCTTGGCACCCGTGGGGCTCGGGGCTGCGTCCCTGCTCTACCCTGTTTCACGGGAATTGCGAGGAGCGCAGGGAGGGCATCCCCAGAGCACGCCCCATCCAGTCAAGATGATTTATTCCCGACCTGACCGCAGCAACTGCTCAGTCATTGGGGTTGAAATCAGGGCTGTGACCTGCCCCAGTGCCTGTTAATTCTTTTAATTAGAGAATCAGCGTTGGCCCAGTGCTCTCAGATACATCCCGACCCCCTGGGAGTGTGGATGCACATCCAGCTTGGCCATATCAGGCAGCAAGATTTATGGCTACAAGGTGTCACCTCCAGCCCTTCTCCAAGCAGAACCAACCACTGAATGTGTCCAGTCGGAATGGTGCTGTTTGGCTGACGTTGTCCCTGCGTCACATCATTCCCTGGGAGCAGAGGCAGCAGCAGCTCCCACAGCTCATCCTGCGGGTGCTGATCCCAAAGACTGCCCAAGGGGAAATGCTCTGAAATCACAGATTTAGGGATGGCTTTTTCTTCTACTCCAGCCTTGCTTCAGCATCCAAGATGTCACAGGCAAATACCAGGGGTTTATCCCATGGGATGGAAAGCTGCAGCCTTGGATAGCACGGAGCAAAGTGGAACCACCAGCTCCCCAAAGTCACCCAAATCTGTGGGTCTGTGTCACCCCAAAGCCTCCCAAGAGAGGGTTCATCTCTCCCAAGGACTCTCTCCTGTCTCACTCTGCTCCTAACCCTGCTCAATCCCTGGGATGAAGTACACAAAGGCAGCACCTTCTATTCTTGCCCTTTTAGTCCATGCTCTCCCACTGGATAACACCAACTTCCAGAGTCCCCAGGGGACTGAAGTGCCTCTGTGTGAAGAGCAGATTTTAAAGCCCTACAGATTTTACAGACTGTCTGTCTGCAGCCCACGCTGTATTTTGGGAGCTCTGGATCAAGTACAACCAAACAGGAGCTGCTATTTAAAATCCCTCCAGAAGCATTGGGGAAAAAAATTCGGCTGAGCCTTTATCCATGGCCTTGGGGCAGTCGAGGAAGTAAATTGTGCTGGTGAATTATAAATAATGACACTAAATAATAAATACCTCCAGAGCATAAATAAAGAGCCAGAGATTTGGATGGAAAAATGGTCTAAAAGGGCACTGTGGAAATATTTTGGAGGCAGCAGCTGGTTTGTGTGGATGGAGCAGCACCCCCACCCCAGTGGAGAGATGCCTTAATGGGATGCAAATTCCTACTCCTTGCTCGAATATCCTGATTAAATCAAACTGACTCTGCAATAAGGGAGCTGCTGGAAGAAATCAGAGGCTCCTACTTTCCAAAAGCAGTTTTTGTGGCACTTAAAAGAGGAAGTTTTGCCCAAGATCCAGCCCTGGTTGTGGCTGCCAGTGCTGCCACATGGATTTATCCACTGCCGTGTCCTTTGTGGGGAAGGAAAAGCATTGGAGCTGCTGTGGGAAGGAGAGGAGCTGTGGACCCATGGCAAGACACTGGTAGCACCTGCCCAAACTTCCCCTGCCACCCAAATCCCACCCCAGGCCACCTCCTCCACGTGCCACAGTGTCCCTTCCACAGCAGGGACAGTCATGCAGGAAAACTTGCCACCAGCCATGCTCAGAGATTACAAAGTCATCCCAAATCCCAGCCAAGGGGGAAACATTCCTGCCTCTGCCGGGTTTCTGATGTGCAAACCCACCTGGGACAGCCCTCAAAATCCTGTGCCAATCCAGAGCTCTCTGCTCCCAAATCCCATCACAGCTGTGGGGAGCTGAGACCCACCCCAAAATCCCGTATCAACCACATCCAGCCTTGAACTCCATGCTCCCAAACCCCGCCGCTGCCTTGGGGAGCTGCTATCCCCCAAATCCTCTGCCAACCATTTCTGATCCTGGCATGCTTGGAGCTCCCTGCTCCCAAACCCCACCACTTCCTTGGGGAATTGTGGCCAAGGGACGCTGCCACCCCAAACCCCAGGGCGACCCACGTGTGCTCAGGGGTCCGTGGGGTGTCCGGGCGGGAAAGGGGGACTCACACGGGAGATTCCGACGATCTGCTCGGCCGGGAGGAGGCTGATCCGCATGAAGCAGGACTCGAAGCGCGCGTCCTCCTTCTCCAGCAGGTCCTTGCCCTGCAGCAGCGTCACGTGCAGGGCGGCCGCCCTCCCGTCGTATTCCATGGACACCTCCACCTGCCCCACCGTGAAATCCTGCCCGAAGTTGTTCCCGATGGACGAGATGGAGTTGAGGGAGTCGGCCGAGATGGATTTCCGCAGGGGGCCGTAGTGGGCCAGGCCCAGGTCTCTGCCCATCAGCTCCAGGCTGCCCAGCTCCTGGATGCTTTCCAAGGTGTCCTCTGCCCTCAGGCTGCTCTTGCGGGACGAGGAGCTCCGACCTGGCGCCCGCTGCGAGCCCGGGGCCAGCCCTCGCTGCCAGGGAAAGGAAAGCAGGCGCTGCCATCCATCCCATCCCTCCGTGCGGAGCCGGACAGCTTGGCTTCTCCGGCGCCTCCTTGGATGCATCCCGGCTCCTGCCTGGCCTCAAGCTGCCGCGGCAGCGAGCCCGGAGCTTCCCGCAGCTCCCAGCTCCAGCGATCCCCCAAAAAGCTCCAGCGGCACCGGGTTGCTGCCTGTGGCTGTTTCCCCACAGGCGAGGGGATCCAGGAGATATTCCCACCCCTCCGGCATCCCGCGTCCTGCAAAAGGAAGGAGGCAAACGCAGCTTCCCCCTTTACCTTGCTCCTGATGTCCGGGCACGCCGCTCCGTACTTCTGCTCCAGGTACCGGTAGTCATAGTTGGGGAAGGGGGAAGGGGCCGGGTAGCTCCCGGAGCGCCACAGCTTCCACAGGTTGATGGCTGCGATTCCCAGCAGCGCCAAGGCGCCGGCGGCGTAGAGCCCGATTTCCCACCGCGGCGGGCTGGAGGCCACTGCAGGGAACAGGGGGCTCCATGAGTTGGTCACAATCCCGGGAAGGAGCTTTCGGCTTCGGCAGCTGCCCCGCCGGGAACTCGGGATGGGCCGAGGAAGGGATAAACTGCAGCTCCCATCCGGGTGGCTGCAAACGGGTCAGGCAGAGGCTCTGCCGGCCAAAAAACGACGGCCCTGGCCTGGCTTTCCCGGGAGATGAAGTTCTCCCGTGTCCCGGCCCCGCTTCCCACCGGGCTGTCACTCCCGCGGTGCCGGCGGTCCCTTTGCCAGCTGCGGCTCTGTCCCACTGACAGATGTGCCCTGCGCACATCTGCATCGCCCTCGGCCCAGCTGCTGCCTGGGGATGCCAGGAAAAGCCGGGACAAGGGAAGAACCAAAGGAAGAGTTGTTGGAAAGGGGCAGAGCCCCGCGGTGCCGCCGGAGCGAGCGGGGAGGGAGCGCCGGGCTCGGCTGCGAGCGGCTCCTGCTGCATTGCACCAGCCTCCATCACTCCGGCACCGACCGCCCCGTGCAGCACAGGAAAAGGGGGAAAGAGAGGATTTCTCATCCCGGAGCGCTGCCAGGGAGTCCTCCGGCATCATCACGCCGCAGCGCTCCCTCCTTCGGAGCCGGAAAAAGCCCAAAGCCAGGCTGAACTCCCACATCGCATCCGAGCGCAGGGACAACCTGCTGCTTCCCGCAGCCCTCCTCCAGCGGGAACAGCAGAAGGAACTGAGTATTTGTATCCAAAGCACCTGCTTTTGATCCCGGGAGCAGCCCACAGGGATCTCCGAGGTTAAACATCGGGATGGGACCCGGGTCCTGCTTCATCCACCCCGATCCAAACCCCTGAAGGGCCCTGCTTTATCCCTGCATCCTGGCTAAGGATGCTGTGGGAAGCAGTTGGAGGTTCCCCGTGCCAGAGCTCCCAGGCTCCTGCTCCCCCTGTGGAGGGGCAAAATTTAGAATAAAATTGGAAATGAAAATAAAAATAGCAGAATAATCTTTTACTGGCTCCTACCTCTGAGGAACTCCAAGTGCAAATCCCAGCTGAACTGGAACCTGCTTCCCCCTCATTCCTGCCAGTTTCTGAGGGCTGAGCATTCATGTTGGAAAACTTAGATGTTTTAAGGGTTTTACCCTTGTTTTAGGAAACAAAACCCAGCAGGCACATGGAGCAGAGGTTATCCCCATGGAAAGCAGCAAGCACCAGCCAATCCTTCCCTAAAAATCAACCTCAGTGAGAGCGCCAGCAGCTCTGCCCCAAACCCTTCCCGGGCTCCCTGGGGAGGACTCACCACTGAATCGCGATCTGCTGACGTGCCCAGTGTCCATGGCAAACGCTCCCTGCGAGTGGGACAGCCTGGAACGTGCAAGACACAGCGTCAGGATGAAGGGGAAGAACTCAGAAATTGAATGCCTTGTGATTTTCCATCAGGGATGCTCCATCACTGCTCCCCCTCCATCGCTCCCGGCCTTGGCTCCTCTTCCAGGCGCTGAGCAAACGCGCTGAAGCCTCTCAGCCACCGGCAGGCGCTGAAGGAGGGACAAGGACCCTCGGGAAGGGGCAGAGCTGCTCGATTTACCTCGGGAGCCTCTAAACGGTGACATTCCCAGCCCCTCTGTGTGTGGACATCCCCCCTCCAGGAGCCCTCGTGGCCCTTTGCTGCTTTTCCAGCTGAAATCTTCCTTTGCTTCCTGCAGTTTCCCAGCCTCTCCAAAGGCCCAGCCCCAGCCGAGGGGGGCAGCCCCATTCCCCCATTCTGGGGTCACTGCAGGGCTTTAGGGACTTTGTTCCCCAGGAATCAGCTCCTGCAGTGGGAAAGCTCCATTGCCTTCCCCCCAAAAAAGGTTTTTTTCCCAGTCAAGTTGAAAGGAAGCTGCTTTCCCAGGCAGATCCCAACACAGGCACCATGGATGCTGAGGGTGATTTATCCAAGCCAGCTGCTCCTGAAAAGGGGGGGTTGGGATCCCCAAAAACAACCAGCAAGAAAATCCAATGGGAATTGACCAGCACCCTCTGTTCCCTGGCATCCGTGCCAGGAAATCACAGACCACAAACACCTGGTGGGATCCCACAGAACCCCACAGAGACACAACCCCAGCACTGCACCTAAAACCCCCCACCCCACCTCCCTCAGAGCCTCCCAGCCCTTCTCCAGAATTCCCAAAGTCCACTCATGGAGCTGGATTGGCCTCAGATGGTTCTGCAATATTTGGGCCCCACCCTCCAGCTCCCCTTGGGTGTCCACAGCCTCAGGCACTGACTGGGTGGTTGATCAACTCCCCCCAAAACCATCCAGGCTTGGATTTCCAAAGGCAAGAGTGGGAATTCCATGGCATGGAATATCAGCTGGCCTGGGCTGGCCCCCTCTGCAGGGGCACGCAGCCCATCCTTGGGATAACAGGAGGAAGGGGAGCCTAAATGTAACCCAAAGCGACAGGGATGCTGGGATGGGGCTGGGAGATGCCCAGTTCCTCCCTCTGGCACAAATCTCCCTGTGCAGTGGATGAAACAGCCAGTCCTATCCTGGATGAGAACGTGCTGAGCTCAGCTTATGGGCTGAGCTCAGCCCAAGGCCCACTTTGCTGTTTAGTGCTGGAAACTGACATCTTAACAGAGCAACGTGATGCAGATTTGCCCTAAAATTCCCCTTTTTGTGCCCTGAAAAGCCCTCACGACCAAGTAAGGCACTCTCTTCCTCTCCCTGCTTCCCAATTTTTTTAATATAAAAATAGCAAAGTTTTCTGGACTGACTTTACCTGCAGGAGGGACAAACATCCCCTTTAAACCCCCTCCATCTCTTCCCAATTTATTCTGGAAACCAGAAGGAATTTCTAATTTTTCTTTCCTTTCAGAGCTTCTTTCCCCAAAACCTCCCCCTCTAATGAGCTGTAAGCAGCAAGTTAAGTAGATTTCCAAGGCATCACCTGGAAAGAGACTGCAGTGCTCAGCACTGGGATGAAACCCAGAGGTATTTTCCTATTAGGAAAACAGCATCAATCTCTCCTGAGAGAGGAAATGGGGGTGGAGGTGCTTGGGGAAGGATTTATGGATTTTTTTTGTTAACTAAGCTCTTCCCTGGAGCATTGCACGAGCTGACCTGCCGCTCGAAACCCTGGGAAATCAAGCCTGAGGCAATGGGAAGAGGCACCGCTCTCTCACTGCTGGCAGCACGGGGATTGATGGATTTTTCACCCACAGACCTCAAGATCAGGCTGTAGAGCCCTGGTTTGGGATTCAGAGACCCAGAAAGGTGTGCAGAGTCCCAGTTTGGGGTGCAGAGCCTTCTCCATCCATCCCAACACCCTAATGCCAGGGCAGCTTCATTTTCCTTGGGAGCTGCTGCAGAGCTCAGGTCCCTTTTCCTGCTTGGAGGGACAATAAAAGAGCTCAACGAGGTAGAGAAGAGCAGCACCAAAGCCACCTGCCCCCCCTGGAAAATGGGATCCCCCAGCCTTCACGGGGTTGTCACCTCGCTGCTGCCAAGGCCACATGCACAGCAACTCTGGTTGCTGGTCCCAGAGCACCCGGACCAACCTGGCTACGAGCCCCCGAGCACACTGCAGCCCACAAACGTCCCAATCCAGGTTCCAGCGATGTCCCTGCTCATCCTCCCTCCCGTGGCTGGTGTGCTGAGCCCGGGCTAAGCCCGGCTCAGCGGTGGTGCCGGTCTTGCAGCGCTGCTCTGCCAGCCCCTCGTGCCCCTCTCCTGCCCTCTCCAGCCCTGCCTGGCCTCCATCCGCAGGGCACAGCAGCGGGATGGAGTTTGCTCCTGGCACGAATAAAGACGCATCCCAAACTTGCCAAAACAGAAGGATTTGAGCTCTGCTCTCACCCATCGGCCTCCCCAGCCACCCCACGGGGGACACATCCCACCCAAACCGGTACCCCCAGCGCTTTACCTGGATAGGTGCAAATCCTCAGGGATCTACGGGGAGCGCTGGGACCCCCGGGCGGCCCCGGCATCCGCCGAGCTGTGTCCGCTCCCACGGGGAAGGGGGGACCCTGCAACCCCGGGGCCCGCCCGGCCGGCGGTGGGNNNNCCGCCGCTGCCCGGGGGTCCCTGCGGGTCCAGAGCCCAGCCCCGGGATCCGGGATGTCCCCCCACAGCCGGGATGCTTCCCGGCGGTGCGGGACCGGGAGCGGCTCCGCTCCCTCGCCCAGCCCATCTCGGGGCGGAGCCGCCGCTCATCCATGCCATGAGCTGGGCGGTCTCTGCGCTCGCCAGACCCTCCCCGGGGCTCGGCTCAGCCCGGCCCGAACCCCCGGCACAGCCTGCGGACCCCGGGGCTCTCTCACTCTGGTTTGTCTGCCAGGCTCCCAGCTTTCCCGAGGAAGTTGCCATTAAAAAACTGTAAAAATCACCCCAAACCCCTGCAAACGCATCTCATATGCCAGCCGGGAGGTATTTGGAGGAGGGACAATGCCAGATCCCTCATCCCACACCAGAGACCCTCTGCTGTGTGCTTGGCCATACCAGGCTTCCCCAAATCCCACTTCCCAAGGACTCCCTGGTCCATCCCATCACATCTCTGCCTCTCCAGCTGCTCTGCCCCACAAACCCTGGAGTCTATGGAGTGAGGAGTTACTCTCCACATGGTCCCATGTCCCCTCCCCTTGTCCCTCAAAGGGTGCAGAGCCCCTTGGGGTCTCCAGATCACCACCCCAAAGTCTCCCAGTGGTGTGTCCCTCCTGGCCACAGGGGCACCTGGGGCTGTCCAGCAAGATCTTGGCTTTGGATGTTCCTAAGAAAAACCATCAAATCCTCTCCCTCTGCAGCAGAAAGTGGAACCTTTTGGGATCTGCTCCCCAAAGCCCTTTGGACAGTTTGGCCCCATGCCCACCACACCACAATCATTGGAAAGACTGTGCCTTCACACCCTCCTGTGGGATCTTCCCTTTCCCTGCCTTCATATCCATGGCTTCAGCCACCTCACCTTAATGTCAGACAACTTCCAGGGCAGCAATTTCAGACAGCAGGAGAAACACTTTGCTTGGAGAAAATGGAGTAATTGCTATTTTGTGGGAAATGAACACCCACACAACCTGAGAAAAGGTGGGGCCAGAGGCCACAGAGCAGTGTGACATTCCAAGGACCTCTAATTCCCAGGAACACCCACATCCAGCCACAGGGCCACAGCTCAACGCTGGCTGAGGGGTCCCTACTCTGGCAAGATCCAGGGAGGGCAGCACTGGGAGATGCTGCCATGATCTTCCTGGTAGGAAGTTGATTTTCAGGGAGAAAACACAGCTGTACTTGACTGTAGCAAGAACGCTGCCTGGGTAGGAGAGCTGCCTCCTCCTGCAGCCAAGGCTCCTTTCCATGAGGCTTCCTGGCTCTTCCTCTGGGTACAGCTGGAAAAGAGCAGGCCACGGTCGTTCCCCACTTCCCAAGCTCCTCTGCATCCCCACGGATGTGGCAGGATGTCCCTCTACAGGACAGCCCGGGACCCAGCACCCTCCTGCAGGGCACCCCAGGGCTCACCACTCCAGACTCTGGGCAAAAGCGATCCCAGAGCTGTTCCAGATGGGATTGGATCAGGCTGAAGCTTGGAAATCTCCAGGTTGGGCACCTGGATTCATCCAGCCTCACACAGACACCAACTCACCTAATTAAACCCCCTCCTTTTTAGAGCCAACACTTACCTTTGCCCAAGCTCTCCACGAAATCAGTGTGACCACAGGTGGGAGACCTGTTCCAGGTGAGCTGGACACTCCTCCCTGTGGAAGCAGGAGCCAGCCAGATCTGCCCTCTCCACAGGGAGGGTCCCATTTTAGGCCACACCAAATGTTATTCCCATGAGGACTCTTGGCTTCCTTCCATCTCCTCCCTGAGACTGCTTTGAGCACCGTTTGGAGACAATCACAAAAGGATTCCTAAATCCAGGCAAGTCTGCAATGACCAGAGCCCACCTTTTTCCCTGAAAACCTGGACACATTCCTTACCTCAAGATCCATCCACCCATCCCTGTGTGCTGGAGGGGACACAGCCCAAGCCCCCTCAGACCCCTGGCTCAATGTGTGTGAGGTGTCAACAGAGGACCCACAGCCGCGCTTTGTCCCAAAGGACAAACTAGCACACAGAACCACATGGACAGGATCCAGACTACCCCTGGGATCCCCTGGATGCACATAGATGAGTCAGTGGCTCATGAGAGGTCAAAGCTCCCAGATCTTTCTGGATATTCCTCACCAGGCGTTGCTGGTGCAGGTAAGTGGCCCTTTGGTGGGAAGGGGGGGTGCAGTGACAAGTCCCTCCCGGTCACCTGGCCACTTCCCCAACTTCCCTGGCTTCCAGACTGCCCATTGCCCATTTTTTATAGGTGGAATGTATTTGAGACATTACAGCTGGAAATGTTGGCTGTCATTCCCATACTAGACCAAACTGGATTAAAAACCCAGATGTGTGCTGGGCAGCAGCTCTGCAGCTCCTGCCACTTCAAAAGTTTGGGGCTGCGCTCTTGAAATTGTACTGGGGTGTTTATGCCATTTTCTTCTGGATAAACACACTTCCCTGAAAAACAGGCAGATTGGATTAAGCAGTGACAGGGTGACGTCAGTGCCCAGGACAGCGATGCGAGGGCTCGGAGCAGAGGGTACAGAATCCATGTGCATTAGTGGAGCTCTCACATTTTGGAATAATGACCTGAGGAAATAAAGCAGCCCAGGCTTCCAATTCCCTTTCCATGATGCTGAGTCACCAGCAGAAAAAACACTGCCTGGCTCAGGATGCTCCCTGGCTGTGTTGTGCCAGGGATGTGCTTGACCTGGGCCTGCTGGCAGGGGGGACAGGGATGGGGGCTGTGACACTGCAGGGCTTCAGCTTTCCCAGAAACCCCTCACTCTGGAGCTATCCTGGAAGGAACAGGGCAGTGACAAAGGGTGGCAGAGCCCTGCCAGAGCCCAGAGCAAACCCCCTGGGGTGAGGACACAAAACCCAGCAGAGGATGAGGCAAAGAACTCCAGACTGGTGGGACACTCTGGGTTTCTGCTTGTGACACATTTTACTCTGCAGAGCGAAGGCAGGTTGACCTTTCTCACTTCACCTTCCCTTACATTTAAGAGATGACCGAGACTAAAAGAGAAATTAAAAATAAGAGCTAAGGAGAAGTTGTCTGTCTCCCCAGAGCTGGGACACACCACCCATGTGCCGCAGGCCACTCCAGGATGCTGGAAGTCAGTGGGATGCCCAGCGGAAGGGCTGGAACAGCAGTGTAGTGTGGTACATCCTGTGCAAGGAACGCAGCTCGGCCACGTGTCCCCGGGTACCCCATGGCCGAACGCTTCACCCAATCCTCCTCCACAGCTCCAGGTAATTCCAGCAGGAAGAACAGAATTCATTTCCCGTGCCTGGTCTCTGTACACTCCAGAACAAGTGTTCCTAATGCCCAAACGCCCCTCGGAGCCCTCAGTTCCCTGGGAATGGAGCAGCAGATCCCTGTGCCATGCTCTGAGCCCCATCTCCACACCTGGTTCCAAGGAAGACGCACAGCCCCCGGTGAAGGCCCCGTGCCATATGTGGGTCAGCACTGACCTCCCTCCACACAGACTTCCTCCCCGGTGACACCAGGAGAGAGGGGGGCGGTGTCAGTGCCATCCTCCCCCGAGAGGATTCCCACACGCTGGAACGCTAACAATGACAATTAGGAGTTAGGTAGGATAAGGGTGGGACTGTGCACCAGGCCCGTTCGGGCACCACGAGTTCCTGTCAGCCCCGTGTCCGCGCTCAGAGCTTCCTCTCCCGGAGTTTGTTCCCGTTGGCCTCATCCAGCAGGGCTGAGTGTCCATCCCCATTGCTCAGGCACTTGTCCTTCTCGTGCCTGTGCTCCTGCTTCTGCCGCCGGATCTCCTTGTACCGCAGGGTGATGTCCCTGCAACACACACAGCACACAATGCCAGCCTGCAGGAAGAACGGCAAGGGACCCTCTCTGCACGGAGCTTCCTGGGGATAACAACTCACTGGAGCCTCTGGCTGGGCATTTCTACAATTGTTGATGGCATGGAATCACTGGCAGTTTGTGTTTCTGGCTGCTGGCCTGGCTCTTCCCACCTCTGCCAGAGCACAACAGCCAATCCTGCAGGAGCAACCACTGCTGCCCCCTCCACACAGAGCTGCACTTCAAACTATTGTGGAATGGTTTGGGTTGACAGGGATCCTAAAGGCCATCCCATTCCACCCCCTGCCATGGCCAGGGACACCTTCCACTATCCCAGGCTTCTGCCCCCGGTTTAGGCTGCTGCTCCATCCAACCTGGCCTTGGACATTTCCAGGGATGGGGCAGCCACAGCTTCTCTGGGCACCCTGTGCCAGGGCCTAAGCACTCTAATTTCTCCCACACCACATCCTAACCCTGCTCTGCCAGTGCGCAGTCATTCCCCCTTGTCCTGTCCCTCCAGTCCCTGACAGGCAGAGTCCCTCTCCAGCTTCCAATACTGGAAGGCTGATAATTCCTTAGGGCCTGTGCAGTTGCCTTCCAGGATCAGGCCCAGAGAGTCCCTGTTTATATCAGAACTTGCACCCACCCAGGAGAGCTGTGCTCTCTCTCCAGGCAGCACATTTGAGGATGGGGATTGAACAAATCCTCCTAAAACCCTGGCCAGCCCCAAATGCAGCCCCACTCACCGAATGAAGAAGCGCCAGGCTGTCCAGGTGAGCACCAGGATAATCCCCAGGATCCAGCACTGGGTGATGTAGAAGGGCAGGGAGAGGGTGAGCGTGTAGGGATCGTACTTGACGACGATCAGGAACTCCGTGGCAGTAATAGCAGCAACCAGCCAGGCCTGCTGGCCCAGCTTCTTGTGAAACTTCCTGCAAGAGAAACACAGACAAAAACATTCCATTGCTGCAAAATTAGGGATGTGGAGAAATCTGCACAAAGAGACAGCTGGGGCAGTGATTTCATTCAGCTTTGCACAGTCCTACAAGTCTACTTCGGATCATACATGCACTAAAGCTCTGCAAGGTGACACTCACGGTGGTGTTACTTCAGTTTCCTCTCAGAGGCTCTAAAAGCGAGAAAAGTTAAACTTCATCACCACACAATGCAGGGATGTGTCCTCATTCCCAGGTAAATCCACATAAAATGATTCTCTGACCAGTCTGAGACCAGCTGATGCTCAGGGTTCCAAACAGGAGCTTCTCACACACGAGGCCCAGAGCCATATCTGACACCAGTATAGTTCAAGCTACACCAAACCACCCAAATACACTGGGAAAAAATACGGAATAAACCAAGTGTAGGTGATTGCTGATGCAGAGGGGATGAGTGCATTCCTTCTTAAAAGGTATCCTGCCTGGATCAACTGGGATGAAAGGGCTGCAGAAACTGCTCCAGGTGGTGACAGATTAAATGGGCAGAGACCAGCCTTAACCCACAGGCAGAGAGATGAAAGGAAACAGCAGATCTCTCACAGGGAATTCGAGCTGCTGGGATGATGAGGGCAGCTTTCTGCTCTGCTGGGCTGCTTCCTCCTCTGCCATCCTTTCCCTGACAACAGAACCAAAGGTAATCCCAGCACAAGAGCTGGGCAGCCCCTAAGGCTGCCAAGGAAGAGAGCTGGTTTCCTGCCCTAATACTCAGGGAAGATGCCAAAGATTTTTATTGTGATGAAGGAGATAAAAATTCATGGCCTTGATGCAGACTCCTTGGAGGTGACAGCAAGACTCCAATCAGGAATGTGTGACAAGGTCAGATGCTACAAATGCTTCAAGACACTCCTGGTTAGGAACATTTCACACATCCAGTCTTCGGGAACTCGGAGGCAGTGTGTGATGTGTGAGGGCTGGAGAAAGCTTCTCCCCTCTTCTGGGACTATCATAATTCCAGGCACTACATTGTCACCATGCTCAGCCCAAGGTCCTGCAAGCAAAGCCCCAGAACTGCCTGCGGACACTCAGATTGCTGAATGGGAAAAAGAGTTCTCCACATTGGAATTTCACTGCTTTCTAGACCCAGCATGGCAGGTCTGGCTGAAGAGACCTCATCAGTTCATCCCAGACAATCCCATCACCACCAGACAAGGCAGTGAGCTATGTTTTCATCAAGGAAGGGCAATGGAATATTCCAATCTTTCATTAGTAAGAGTTTCCGAAAGGAAAAGGTCAGCAAGGTTTCCCATGTGATGTAAGCTGCCAGCCTCTGGTACAGCCTGCTCTTCCCAGCAGGAATAATGCACTGACTTTTGTAAATACAACCACGGAGCAAATTGTGTTTCCCCTGCTCTTCCCCTACAACACCATGGAAAGAATCCTGAAGAATCCTCGGCTTGAAATGATGTGCAAGTGAAGCTGGTAAATGGGGGCAGGTCCTGTCTGCCTGGATGGCCTGGAATGCAGGAAGGAATTACAAAACCCTCTGCAGAGAAGGTACCAGGTAAGAGAGGGTGCTCAGCTCTGCCCTTCTGCAGGAGCAGCTGATGTCAGCTCTGGGGGGCATCAAGCAGAGCCAGGAACCCCAGGATGTGGTGGAAGTCACCTCCCCCAGCAGGGAGCACGGCAGGAGGTGGTGGCAGCTCGGGATGAGCTGCTCCAGCTCACAGAAAGAACAGCAACAATCGGAACCAGGGATGAGGCACCAGCGAGGGATGGCTCTCCCAAATTCTAGTGTTATGCCACATGGCTGAACAGAGGGCAAAGGAGATTTTCCAACCCCAACACAAGAAGATGAATGGTGCTAAGGAGAGGAGCTCAGCAGCGAGGCAGAGACTCTTCTTACCTGTGAGTTGGAGGCACGTCCCAAACCAGTAGGTCCAACACCAAGGGCAGGGCATCCTGCCCCTGTGGAATGTCCTGAATTCCGACTAAGCAATGTGGGCTGGCCCTTCTTCCCAGTTCTAGGAGTCAAAGCCTTGCAAGGGAAACTGATCTTCAGACCATGTTGGAACCCTAAATTCTGAACACAGACACTTTTTTGCGTTGGTCAGCGACAGACAATGAACACGCCTGGAAGCCAGGCGGTGCCTTAGGCTGAGGATGTGGGCTCAGGCAGGTTGTGACATTAAAAGAAAAGGTGATTTTGAGAACAAAGCTTTCTCAGTTCTCACATGGTCTGCAGAAACAAAAGCAGCGAGGACAAATATGATGCTGAGGTGGGAACAGTCTCAAGTACATGCACTGCTGTGTGTGGTGCCTCTCCTGCAGCACATCCTGATACCGAGGGCCTCTGACCTACAAGAGGATGCCAGGAGAGCTCCAGAGGGCCAGGGGGAAAACAGCTCAAGGAAAGAAGTGCCTTTAAGAATCACATTTTTTTAGTCTGGGCCCCAATGTCCCCAAAGGGCACATCCAAGGACTGCAGTTCCTGGCTCTCGTCTGGAATCGGAGTGCAGCGCTCCTCTGCCCACGAGCCAGGGGCGCTCCAGCTCATTTCCACATTCCCTTCTCCACAGAGAGATCATTTACCAGACACTGAGGTTAACACAGTGCACACACAATGCCCTTAACAACAGCTGCTCTCTGACCGGGGGAGTGAGAGTGGTACCTCCAAACAAAGGAACACGGAGCGGATGCTTTGGGATTAGGCCTTTTCTGTCCCTGACAAGCTGAACTGGTGCCCGAGATGGATGCCAGCAAGCTGGAGCAAGTTCAAAACAAAGCACGTGGAGCTCGACATGGGAAGTACAGAGAGGTGGGGCTTACGGGTCATCCATGAAGTCGTAGATCTCCCTCATGGCCACTCCTCCCACATTGACAAAAAACACCAGGCGTAGCAGCACCAAGTAGTGTTCGGGGGGCATCCACAGCACAAACTTCAGGTAAAACGTGTTCAGCTCTGCCAATAAAAACTGGGAGAAGGGACACTGGAATTACATTGGGAAAATACCACCGGATGAAGCCTGGAATGCCCCTTTCTCTCTGAGTAGCTCACCCTGTGCATTTCTCAGCCCCGCTCAGCACCACCGAGTGAACCATCAGCACCAACCCAAAACCAATCAGGTTTTTAAACGTTTCCTCTACCTTTGGAAGAGGCATTAAAAATCACAACAAAAAGCTGGACAAGCAGTACCTTCACATTTCAAGCAAGTTTTTGAAGTTCAAACAAAGAGGCCCCAAGTACCTGCACAAACACTGAGGACAAATGCCCAAAGCACAGCTCTTCCTTTCCCTGTCCTTTAACACCCAGCTGAGGGAGCCCCACCATAACAAGAGGCATGAGCTGCACATCCTGGAGGGCTGGGCTGGGTTGTTTTTTCTTAGTTATGCAAATTCACCCTCAAAGCCAATTTGGGAAAGATGATTATAAATTAAGAGCAAAATGTTCTCTCGAGCAGCTGCCCTGACTGTGCTTAAAGGAGCAGAGAGATATCAGACTGTCACTTCAAAAGAAGTGATAACAAAGGGCATTAAGCACTGCTGAAGCCCAAGGAGTGAGCCAGAACCTGAAGCTACTTAGAAACTGTCAGCTGAAGCTGGGATGTGCTAAAAGAAACATAATCCCACCATCCAATATAAATTCACCAGGATCTCTGCAGCAGCACCTAAACCCCAATTTCTTCAGGGCTGCAGCCAGCAATCTTTTGGGAAACATCTGTTTTATTTACACTCTTTTAGTCCTCCCACAAGGCAGGCCTGGTGTGCCAGGTGAGCTTGGCCAACGTGTCCTGCAGCAGGAATCAGGTGCTGTGAGCATGTTCTGGCAAAACCCAGAGTTCTGTGCCACTGAACCTGGTTCATGCCCACTGCCTCTGGATCACCACAAGTGCCACGGGGATGGATTTAGTTAAATTTCACAGCTGCTGGGTTGAGATAAGTTTGAGTTGCTCAGAGCAGAGCCAAGCCCATGGATGGATGGCTGGAAAAGGGGCAGAAGGGGGAAAAAGGCATTTATACTGCCCAGTTTACCCTCCCTAACAGTGTCACGTGCATGATGAGTTCACTTTCACAGGTACAGGTATGAATTTCAGATGCTGCATTCCCAGCATAAAACAATTCCACCCACTAAGGTGCTGTGTGTGCAGTAAAAGGTAAAAAAAAATAAAAAAAAAATTCTAGAATTGAATTATTTAAGCAGGTCTGTGCTTCAGGAGTAAGCTCAGAGGAGCTGAAGGCCTCGGATACAGCCTTTCCAGCTGTAATGTGACCTGTACCTGCATAAAACTGAGGGATTTGAGCTACTTTCACCCACAGCCAGTGATCTGGGGAGCAGCTACTTGCTGACAGCCCAAAGATCCCTGTTTATTTGCTCCCATTGCCAGCAACAGTGGTCAACAAGCAAGGACAACCCCTTCTGCAGTGCATCTGTCACCTGTCCCAGAGACACAGCCACAGCCCCCTGTTCTGCAGGACTGGGAAGGGATCCCTCCTGGCCTCAGCCTCAGGAACATCCCCATAGCTGCAGCCTGAGCTACAGGCCCTGGAAGCAGGGGACACAGGGGTCAGAGAGGTGTCCTCACCACGAAGATGATGCCACAGACAGCGAGCCACCTGCGCAGGCTGGAGGCCGGCTTCCACTCGAACTTCACCCAGCTGTACGGGGTGAACTGGAACACGATCCTCTTCATCTTGCCTCTGGAAAAAAACAGAATAACCACTGCAGCTTGCAGGAAAAGCAGGCAAGAGGCATCTGCCAGCGTTTCCATTTGAGACACCAGTTCAGATATGCAAAATGCCTCCGTTTACTCCATTAAAATCATAACTTAATGAGATTAGCTCTGAGCTTGTTATTTTAATTATCAATTTAAGCTTTCATATACAAAACCCCCTGTTGTAAGCAGTTCTGCTCTGCTCAGCAAAGACATTACAGAGCATGATGGGTCATTACTGGTACACGACTACAAGGGATTTATTAAATTTTAATTCCCAGTGTCCCAGTTCCTGTGAAGTTCTGGTTACTAGGGAATGCAAAAAGACCAAACAGACCCTTGCTGTGAATGGGAGTATGATGGATTCCTGCACCTCCTTAAACCATTTCATCAAACAGGCTCACTTCCACAGGATGCCCTCACTGCCAGCCATCAGGCAATGTTTGGGACACACAGGTGTTATTTCCAACAATCCCATTCACAAGGGGAATAAAACTCTCCAACAAACCTCCCTGCAGCAATAAGTCACTGGATCCTGCAGTCACCTGAACACCCAGGAATTCTTTAATCCATATTAACCCAAACAGAATAACCCAGCTCTTAAACAGGGGCTCAACCTTTGTGCTGTGCTTACGCTCCCCTCCTCCCCAACTTACTTGTAGGTTGGAATGTTCCAGAGTCCTTGCCATTTGTAGGTTTTCAAGGAAAGCCAGGACAAGGTCTTCATCCCACAGTAAATTCCTAACCCGTTACATAAGATCACATCCATTATCCACTGGAAGGAGAAACACAGGAATGATGCTAGGGAAGGAATACTACAGTTTGGGAAAGGGAGTCACTACAGGCAGACCTCTGCATTCCAACAAGTGGGACAGAGTGTTAATTCCACAGGTTTTCTGAAGGCTAAGTAGCTTGGCTTGATGTCTCTAATAATGCACTGACTTTGGGAAATAAAACCATGGAGCAAATCATTCCAAGCTTGGGTCTTTCCCAAAATCCATCCAAACACAGACTCAGAGCTGTTGCCCTGACTGCAGGGAATTCTGATTGCTCTGGCACCAACCTACACCTTATAGGAAAATAAAACACAACTTTAAAAGGGCATCTCTTAAAGCTCCCACCAAGTTTTGGCTTTCTCTGCATTTCAGCCTTTATTGCTTTGCACCATCAGCAGATATTTGAAAATGTTCAGGTACAGCTTTAGATTCTCCCTCCTGTGTGAAACGAGCCCAAATAAATATTTAACCATGTCCAAGTGTTTGAAACACACAAAATTACAGAAACGGTGACAAGCACAAACTCAACAGGGAGCAGTCACACACGTGATACAATTCAGCTCCCATCACTTCCTAGCCCTCCCTGTAAAATCTGTATTCCCAAATAAACCCTGCAGTACGTACGTGATCCCACCAGCATTCACTGAAGTTTGGGAGCTGGTGCTCCAGGCTGTACTCCAGGAACTCAAACATGACACTGATGATCATGCACATCCACCAGTCCCGAATCATCAGAGTCTGAAGGGAGAAAAAAGTCTTTTAAACAGCTGCTAAAAAACATCTACAGTAGTAGATCCTGTCTCCAGTAACCAGAAAAGGATCAGGAAACTCAGGACAATTTTATTTTCATGATGTGATGGTCCAGATGTTCACAGGCCTCTCAACTTATCAACATTACCAGCACAGGAGAGAGGAATGATACTGAAGAAAATCACCTCCACCCCAGCCAAAACCAGCACAGGAATACGGATTATGGTAAATTCTGGTAAAATGGGATTCAGCAGGAGGGAAATGAGTTAAATGCAAGGAATTACTGGGTGCTGAACCACCACAGGCAGCATTGTTCTAACAGTGCTCAAAAAAGGCTTTTCAGAGCCTTTTATGGGCTCTAAAAGACTCCAAAGCCACAATAATTTCTGATGAATAAGGCCCATTCATTCTCAATATTGCCATCCTGGTGCTTTGAGATTTGGGGAAAAAATTCAAACACAAGCCCATCTCTATTTATTGAGAAAACACACTCAACCTCCAGCTTTTAATAGAAAAATAGGTTAATATTTAACATATTTAAGAGAAAAATATGCTATGGCCCAGAGGAAATCCAGCAGCCAGTCTCCCTCCAGCTCCTAATGCATTTCCCTTGGAAGAAAAGGATCCAAGTTTTCCAAATTCAGAATTCAGTTCGTTAACAGAACAAGCTGAAATCCAGGTCTCCCCAAGCCCAGCAAATTCACCTGGTTTTGAGGGATCCCCCAAACTACTCACAGAACACATCTGCACTTTTAAATGAAAATACAAACCAATAGTTCCAGCCTGTTTTTAAAACAGCTGAGCTCTGTCAGTTTGTTATTTAAATACCAAGCCCAAACAAGGTCTGCAGGGGGCCAAATCTCCTGAGTTAGTCAGTCTGCTTGGGTTAAAAAAGTTAATATTTAGACCAAAGTAATCAGCAAAACACTGTTGAATGTTCTGCCAGAGAAGGCACAGATGGAATTCCATCCACAGTTGGTTGATACTGACTAAAAAGTAACAAGAATTAAACCACTGCCCATTAAATGGTTTAAAATCCTGATCTGATGCCACTGGGAAAGCAGCAGCAACATCTGTGTCTGGGGATATATCACTGTCACTGCCAGCCCCACACTCCACTCCCAAAGGTTGTTCCAGCATTTCTGTTGCTACAGTAATTAAGTTCTTTATTGATCTGACCCCAGGATAGATCCCTGTGGATGAAGGAAGAAGCCTGCTGATGTAACAAAGCTCTGGAAAGAAATGAGGTGGCCTAACATGGGCAGGAGAGAGAAAAAAAAGGGGGGAAAAGGCTTTTCACATATTGAGATGTATTTTCATGTATTACCAACAGCCTGGTTTAAGTGACCAAGGTCTGGCACCACAAAAGCAGCAGCAGTGAGGCTTTGGGAACAGAGGAGCAGAGTCCCCAAGGTGAAATGAGCCATTCTTACCTTCAGGTACCACCCAAAAAAGTGAGCAGGGACAAATCCATCCAGCTTGTCCTGAAAACCAAGAAGAGAGTGAAGGTCACAGTTTTTTTTTGTTTTTTTTCCCCTCCAAGAAAAATGCAGCAATAAACTTCTGTTTTTTCCACACATGAATATTTGCATTCCTTCATCAGAAAGGAATTTAGCAGAGCTTCTTAAGCCTTACCAGATCTGCCAGTCTCTGGGCACAGTGCCTTTCCCTCTATTTTTATCAGTTCCCAGTTATTCCAGTTTTTGATGTACTGAAGACTTACAGGACAGACCCAAAGGATTCGGGTGCTCCTCACTCCATGCAATCAGGGAGCTGTAAATACCCATCATTCCTTTGCCCTGGAATTTCTGCCAGTGAGAAACTTGGCAGTTTTTAGGACTCAGAAAAGTGCTGCTGGAGCAACTTCCAACTTAGTGGAAGGTGTCCTTCCCCATGGCAGGGGTGGGGCTACATCATCTTTCCAACCCAAACCATTCTGGGATTCTGTGGTGCAGCTTTAGGGCTCTGTGCCTCAGGGTGACTGAGGAGAAGACTCCTCAAGCATGGAGAAATCCAAACTCTGAGGGGAAAATTTGACACCCATGACCTGAGAAAGAAGAGCTGTTGAACAGTTCAGCCCCGGGCAGCCAGGTAACTGGGATCCAGAGAGACACATCCCATCTGATGGACAGGAAAGGTCAAGAGAAGAGAAATAAAGGGGCTGAAGAGCCAGTCACAGGCTGTGCTCTCATTCAGCACTCAGCCAGACTCACAGCTGCACTTTGGAGAGCTCAATTGAGCAGCTTTTTACCCCAAAATAGCCTCATTGGAGAGTTTGCTCCTTACCCAGATGTTGTGGAAGGGATCAGTTCCATTGCCAGGGTCATAAATCAGGCAGTTGCCCCCATAGTCTCTCTCTGGCAGAGGAACCCCTAAATGGGGGTCAATGTACTTCATGAACTGCCTCCCGTCCTGCACAGTCTGCAAGGGAACACAGAAACCTGGGATCCCCCTGAAGGATCCACACACACAAGGCACAGACAGGATTACGGACAACAGTGACCTTCCAATCAAATGTTTTTCAAATTTGTTGTGGAACAGTTCTTGAAATAAAGCCAGGCCTTGAAGCACCCCACAAATACACCCGACTTGGAGCCTCTAATCCTAAATATTAAGGGAAAAAAATGGCTACAGAACGACCTTAAAGATGAAAAATCAGGCCCAGGCCACTCCTCTGTGCTCCCCATCTTTCCCAGGAGCTTCATACAGCTCATCCTTCCCAACACCCATTTCCACTAAGGTCCCATGCAAACAGCAAAAATAAATTATGAAAATGGCCAAAATGTGAACTCTGTCACTAAATCATTTGCTGAGCATTTATGTCCCAACAGAATCACTCAGCGTTGTGGTCAAGGCTTGACCCTGGAACATCTGTGACAGGCTGCAAAGCTGGACAAAGCCAAAATTAATTAACAGAGTAATAATAAAATTATAGAATAAACTGCTGAAGTCACATGAACTCTGGGATAGATTTCAGCCACGAGCAAGCTTGGATTTGCTGTCAGGAAGTTCAGCCACCTGCAGACTCAGCAGAATGTAACCTTACTTAAACCTGGGCAAGGCAATGATGTATTTATAGTAAAGACCTGAGCAACAGCAGGGAGTTCCTTAACCACTAGATCTCTGCTGACACCACACGCTGCCACAGGGAAGCAAAGCCATCCCAGGCTCTTCTGTTGGAATTCAGAATCACACCAGTACAACCAATACAAATTACTCAGTCTGACTGCAACTACTCAGGAATATCATGCTCAAGTATGGTTGGAAAAACCCAGAGTGACCAGCCCCACTTCTTCAAGCTCTCATGGCCTCTAGAAGCAAAACTTTTAAAACAAAATGCATTCCTCACCCTCCTCTCATGCAAAGTGATTTTTTTATAGCTGCCTGATGAGTATATTGTCTCAAAAAAAATTTAACTTCTGAGAATAGTAAAAGTCAGGGGGAAGTTCTCAGATTACTAAAGGACAAGACAAGGTAAAATGTGGTCAAAAAAGAACATGGTAACAACTGTTCAATTTGGAAGAACCAAGGGCATGTCTTTCTATGAAAAACCTCCTCCTCAGCTCCTGCCACCACACAAAGCTGGGTGTGAAGTTTTAGTTCATTGCAGAACCCCCACACCTACAAATAACCTGTCACTCCAGGTAAAAGGTATTTCCAAAAGTGAAACCAGGTCAATTCTCCCCTAGTCACACATGGCCCAGCAGGGCAGAGTCTGGACTGTGAAACACCAGCTCCTGAACATGAACTCCCTCACCAGCTCATCTAAAACCACTTCAACACGGTGGCTCCCTGGGCTGAGGGTGACTGCAGGTCAGAGCAGGTGAAATATTTTTATATTATCATTTCCCTCAGCCTCATAGTCTCATTAAACAGCCTAATGATTCCATCTCACATGAATGCGCATCTCCTGTAGTCAGCAGGGAAAAAAACACTACAAAGGAGTTGATCTCCACATGGAAGTGGTATTTAGGAGCTGGAGGTGTCAGTCACTTACCTGGAAGAGGATGAAGATGAGGAAGAGCTCATAGACCACGCTGACACACAGCCAAAACCTCCAGTAAGCTGCAAAGAGACACAGGGGATGTCAGCAGCTCTGGAGCAAACCATAAGTTCATTATTCATTTACTTCAATATCATGGAATCCTGGAATGTTTTGTGTTAGGAGGGACCTGAAAGTCCATCTCATTCCCTGCCATGGGCAGGGACATCCTCCACTGTCCCAGGTTGCTCCACGCCCAACCTGACCTGGAACACTTCCAGGGATGGGACAGCCACAGCTTCTCAGGAAACCAATTCCATTTCAAGAGATGCTCCCACCATGGAATTGTAATTCCCAGCTCCCAAGCACAGTGCTCCCCAGCCTCCCTCAGGGATACAACCAGAAAGGATCTTCAACTCCCACACAGGCTGCTGTGTAAGTTTTCTGGAATTGCTCAGGTGCTGACCTGGATCTGGGAGAAGGGATCCAGAACACTTCAACCTAACACACTCAGCAATTAAGAAGCGGAAGGAATGTGCCACCTGCAATGCTCTCCAGCAGCCCTTGGAGAAGAACCTGTTCCTTCCTGATCTTTCTCCCTGGTCCCAGGTGACCTGACCTGTCCCACCTTGGCTGCACCAGGCACACCCAGGCAGGCCGGAGCCTTTGGCCTGAGGCCGTGGGGCAGAAAGCATTTCAAAACACCAAAGATAATCTCACTTTTACTTGGAATTCAATTAGAAACAAGCAGAGCAAAGGTTCAGCAGCTGCTGGATGCAAGGCCCCTGAGATCACCTCGGATCCTCCATAAGAAATTCCATGCAAAGCTCAGCTGTCCCAGAGCCCTCCCCAGACGTGTGGTTACAGATCTGTGCACACCCCAGCGACACCTGAATCCAAAGGTGCCCAAATTACAGTGTGTGCACACTTCTAGCTCTCCTGACAGGCTCAGCCTCCGGGTAACAGGCAATCCTGGATGGGGCTTTGTGCCCCACGGGCTCATCCATGCCCCTGATCCATCCCAGAGCCTGGCTGTTGTTCCATGGGCTCTGAACTCCCCCAGCGTTTCTGTTTCCTGCCCTGAGAGACTGATGCAGAGCCAGGGTACAGACACAGCTCCAGCAGTTTTCCCTACACAAATCCAAAGATTCCACACAAGGGAATTCAGGAAAACTCAACACATTCTGTGTGGATACTGGAATTCCAAAATCGTCACACACCGCTCCTGGGATGAGACCTGCCTTCAGGTGTTTCCTGGTTATAAATGGAATTATCCTTCCTCAGGTCCATGGGGATGATGGAGAAGAATCCCAACAGGGTCTGCCAGGAAACCAAGACCCTCAGGCCTGACTTGGGAATTTCTCTCTGTTAATTCCAAGACAATGTAGGCACTTGGATGTTCAAAGCAGGGCCAGGCATAAATTACACAAGAATGAAACAAACAGAGGATTGCAAACAGAATTATCAGCTCAGAATCCCAAATCAACTCCCCATGGAGCTCCTCAGGAGATGTTTTCTCCCAAAACATGTCTTTATCCAGATGAGCCTCAAGCAGGAAATAAATTCTTAACCTCCCCCCCCAAAAAACCCCACCCCAAAACAGCAAAGAAACAATAAGGAAAAAAAAAACAAAACCCAAAAATACCAACAAACTCCACACATTTTTAAAAGCAGTCTCTGACACCATCATTAAAAAAGATCACAATGTGGAAGTTGGGACCTTTTTGCAGCAAAGCTGCTAAATTAATTTCATCAGAATCACCTATTTTTTTTTTTTTTTTAATATGAAAAGAAGAAGAGGGAAAAAAAAAAAGGCAGGTGCAGCTCAGAGCACTTCAGAGCTCTGTCACAGCTTTCACCCTCTTGTCTTTCCAGAATGCAGATTAGGAAAAACAAAACAGAAAAAAATAAAAAAATCCTCCATTGGTCACAGGATTATTTGGAAGAGAGGAGCCTCTTCCCAAACTGGCACCACGTTCAAGCTAGCAGGGAGAATCAACCTTTTATCACCACACAACTCCCACCTTTATATGTCATTGCCAGATACCTAAAAATGCTGTTTTTTCTAACCCATAAACCTTGTACCAGAGATTTACACTGCTCACAGTCAGCCATGTTACAGACTGTTCCTGAAAGTGATGTAGAGACAGAAAACAGAGAAATCTAAATCCTTGTCTGAGCTTTCATTCCCCTCTGCACACAGGGCTGTGGCAGCTGCTGAGCAGGCTCAGCAAAAAAAGATAATTAAAGACTGAGACCTGGTTCTGACTTAGTGCTGTGGTTTCTCCCCAGCTCACAGAGGACCCCGAGAGGTTCTGAACACACTCAGCACCTGCACCCCAAATGATTTCAAGGCTGTACAAACACTGTTCTCTCTCCTCCTGGGCCAGGCTCAGCTTTAGCTGTAAGGTTATTTTAATTTTACACTTGTTTTCCTTTAATTCACTTGCCATTTTGCCTCCCTCCAATCAGGGCTTTCCTCCTGAGTAAGCAGAGCCTCCTCTGCTAATCATTGACAGTCCTGATAACCCAGTGATTCCTGTGATCAAACATTAACTGCTGCCTTGCAGGGATTTGAGAACAGGGCATGAACATCCCAGAAAGCCGAATCCAACCAGCCTCTTTCCCTGTTTCTGCTCAGAGCTTGGCCCACTCTGCCTGAGGGGATAAATGAGTAAAAAATACAAAAATCTGAGTTGTTTGCCCAAGGAAAACACTTGTTCTGGAGCTGCTCCTTCCAGTGTCACCAGTGCTGCCCTTGCCTGGTCCTTGCCTGAACATTCCCAGCTATCCCAGCCCTCAATCCCACAGGTTACTCCAGACCCTCACAATTTACTCCCCAAACAGCTTGTCCTGTCACACACCGTGTATTAAGTCAAAATAACTCCTGGCAAAGGGTGGGAATATTAAAAGCTGCTTCTGAGAGCATTAGTAACTGTCATGGAAAATTTCCCTGGAATGACAGCGTGGATGTGTTATCTTGACAGAGGCTGGCTATAAAGCATCCCTGGGCTCCTACAACACCAGGCTGCAGTAAGAGTTGGCAGGGAGAAGGAAGAACATCTCTTATCTGCAAATCCTAAGGAGACAGGCTACTGATGCTGACTGTATCCAGGATTCATTCTACCAGGAAATGCTCCCCAAATTTGGCTGTTCACCCACTAATAAATAAATGGATCCTCAAGCAGATTTTAAGATCTGTGCCTTGCACCGTACTGTTCCCTGGGGCTTCTTTGCCTGAACCAAAGCCAGGGGAAAATGGGATAAAAGCAGGGCAAGTTGGTAAAGTCTTGCCTGAAAGTTACACCTACTTATTTCCATGACAATCCTACATTTTTGAATTACAGGGAGGCAACTTGTATCTGTCCATGTAGCAAATTATTAAACTGGAGGAAACAGGTGCTTGTGTGGAATCAGTAGGGAAATGGCAAAGCTGGATGAGCCCCTGGCTAAAGCTGGGAATGTGGAGAAGGTGGCCAAAAAAAGAAATAAAGCCACCAGTCTGGACAGGTGCCACTAAAGTGGTGGCTGGGATCAGTTTCCTTAATGGCCTTAATGAAAAGTAGGTTAATGACACACAGCAGGAGCAGCAGGGAAGGCAGGGACAGCAGAGAAGATGATCCCAAGGGAGTGGAGTGACAGAGGAGCTCCTAACACAGCCCCACGCTCTGGAACCAAGAATTTGGGAAGTATCACATTATCACAAAAATCGCCAAAATAGCCCTGCAGCTCTAGAGAGGACATTTGAAGGCAGAAATCTCAAAACAATGCCAAAAGGTTAGGGAGAAATGTCACACTGAGGGCAAGACTAGAAGTCAAACTTTCCTGCTTTGTTCTAGGGAATAAAACCAGCCCAGACAAACTCCCGAAACCTGGGGGCACCCAAATGTCACTGGTGTCCCCAAAAGGAACAACTGATTTTACAGGAGGAACCACAATTAATTGGAACAGAAGGAAAGACTAAAACCTGCTATTTAATAAGAAAGGCAAACAAAACCCCCAGGTTTGCAGGGGTGTGCCGAGGGCACCACTCTGGAACCACGCCTGCTTTGGCTGAGGGTTGTGGGGTGGCTGCTGGGTTCAATTTCTGGCATAAAATCCAGCTTTATTTGGCTGTGGGAGAGCCCAGTGCTTTCAGGAATATTATTTAAGCCTATATGAATTCCCTTAATTCTTTATCTTTCAATGATTCACGTCTAAAAATAGGCAAGAGATCAAAGCCATTTAAATATTTTTATGTTTCACCTGCTATTACATTACCTGGAAGAGGTTTGTGTTGTGCTTTCAAATGCTTTCAACACTTCCAGACTTAAAAGAAACCTTTAAAATCATAATCAAGGACCTCTAATCTCCCGTGGAAAATGGACACGGAGCTAAGGAAGTGCTCCAGCACTCCGTATGCACGGTCACAAATGCAGTCCCAGCACAGAGGAGAAAAAAAACAAGGATGAACAGGGGAAGTTCAGGTTTAAGAACCTGCAGTTCTCAGAGCTTTTTTCCAACAACAGGAAGCCAAACCAGAGAGATCCAAACAGATCTCCAGGCTCCACGGAAGCCCAGCAGGATGGTTACGGAGGAGCCTCCATGACCAGTGTGCAGTGCTGAGGAACCTGTGATTACTGAAATGACAACTTACCTGCTCCCCAGGCAACACAAACATTTACTTTCCTCACAAACCAGGAGCATTTGGGTGAGCCCAGCAAGGTGAATTACCTGGGTGAGGTCTTGAGAATGGTCCATCTTTAGCTTGTGTCACCCCGAAACACAAGAAAACCAAAATACTGGCGACGATTCCTCTGGAAGGAAAAACAGAACAGCCAGGTTTTATTGCCTCATCCTCCTCCTGAGACTGCAAATTATGTTCTTTGAATGTCTGGCCATTGTTTTTTAACTGCTGAATGTGTCCATCTTAAATGGATCCAGACACCATCCAGAAAAAAAAACAAAAAAAACACCAAAAAAAAGGCTGAGGATCACAGCAAGCCAAACACTTCCCTGTGTCTGGGAGCAGCTTTTATTCCCACTGGCTCACAAAGACACACAGGATTTAGCAGTGAGACAGCCCTCGCTGCTCCACTAGATTTCCATGGAATTTTAAAA
Organism: Aegithalos caudatus; assembly: GCA_013389925.1. Lineage (NCBI taxonomy): Eukaryota > Metazoa > Chordata > Aves > Passeriformes > Aegithalidae > Aegithalos > Aegithalos caudatus. The sequence goes on from WEIU01015015.1 coordinate 127,839, forward strand.
AGAGCTGTCAGACTTGTCACCACTCCAAAACAGCTTCTTAACCAACTAAACAAAAGCAGGAGCTTTCCAGACCACACCAGCACTGCTGCTATTTCAAGGGCTGGAACCAAAACACAGAGCCTAAGGAACATAACAGAGATTTTAAATAAAAATAAATTATCAGACCAGAAGCCTCAATTATACTAAAGGCCTATGACCCTGGGCATGTTCCTTTAGTTTTAATGGATTAAATGGCATAAAGCAATCCAAAAATGCCCTTTTTACTGCACCACAGCTCCCACTGGATCCTGCTGTCTGTCTCATATCACCTGCTTAAGAGCTGGCTGAAAGGATGGACACCGGGAAAGAGCTCATTTCATGTTTGCAGAAAATGATGCAACCCCTGACTGCAAATAAAATGGCTCACTCTGCAGAAGTCACACAAAACACCCAGTAATTTTCCTGCCAGAGAGAAAATGTTACAAACCAGAAGCAACAGGAGACTGTTCGTGCTTTAAACATGTCAAAAAATCTTTCAAAACAGAAGAACAAAAAAATTTACAAAAACTACTTTGTAACATTCACCTCTGAGTATAAATGTTTGTGCTTCCTGAAAATAAAAATGGGGTTTAGTTAACAGATGTAACTCAGTAATTTTGCTTGCTTTAAACACTGGGAAGCACACCAGAATTAGGTGCTGAATGGATCTGTGAATAGACAGTTCCATGGGGATTTCCAAAGATCTGGAGGACAAAACCCTTTCAGCTGACCTCCAATAATGAGAATATTCTGCATTCTGTGTCCCAGGTTGCATCTGGAAGCTCCAGTCCTGTGTGGTGTGACAACCCCACCCCAGCTCAGCCATGAACTGAGGGGTCCAGCACATTGCTCTGGGCTTGGGAAGGCTCTCTTCCCAAAGCTGGAATTCAAATCCTGGATCCAAATCACCACAGGAGCTTAGCTTTGCTCCTTCCTCTAAAATCCACTCTCAGCCCAAGAGCAGCTGTGCTGAAATATGCTGGGGATCCAGATAAACTTATTTACTTCAAGCTCACCACAGGAAGTTTGGAAGCAAATCACAAATTTACATAAATATCCACACCAGCTCCAATGCTTTTTTCCTCAGTGGTAACTAAATTTTCCCTCTTATCATCATTAATCTACCTCCTTAGGAAGCTTCCAATGCCTAAGCAGCAGCCTGGCCTGAGGTAGGAATGCTACAGCACCTGAGAGGGGCTCTCTCCTCACCCGGATGGACACGGGCAATGGATTTCCCTGAGCAGCAAATCAGGAAGGCACAAAATAGCAAAGTGTGCCCACAAAAATCATTTCAGCACTTAAGCAATTAAAAAAAAAAAAAAAAGAAAAGAAGGAAAAAAAAAGAAAAAAAGGGAGAGCCTGGCAGCAGCTCCATCAGCACAAACAAACTCTTGTTTGTGCTGAGAGTCGATTCAGACACCCAGGACAATGAGGAGCTGTGTATGGCCCTGTGTCCTGGGATTCAAGGAGCCAGCTCCCACTCCCTGTCCCTTCCCGGGCTGGATCCATGCTGGTACAGCTGGTACAACCCCCTTGGGGTACCACAAGTCCTGGCAGAGGGCTCTGGCCTCCTGTTACCTCCATTTCCCTGTGGGTGCTCACCACAGCAGCAAGAGATCAGCATGCAAACCCACACACCCCTGGATCCCATGGAAAGCAGGGATTGCCAAGAGCTGCGTGAAAAAGCACCTCAGGAGAGACATTTCCCAGCTGGAAATTCAATGTACAACCCTGAAGCACACTGGTGTTTTTAAACCTGAATGTTTTTATTAAAAAAGAGAACTTTTTCCCCAAAGACACCTTGCTCAGCATTCCAAATATTTGGCAGCTGTGGATTTCTTCCACAGTATGCAGTGGAGGTGTTCAGTGTTTATTTGGCTACACTCAGAGCTGGAGCTCCAACCAGGCTGAACAGAGGGGAATGTCACAGCTGTCAGGATGAGCTACTCCATGGCTGGAAGAACTGTGGGAATAAAGTTCTCATGGATCAGACAGGTTCCCAGCACAATCCCTCCTTGCCTAACAAAGGAAATGTTCCACTGTTCTTACACCAGGAGCAGTTTGATCACGTGTGTGACCCCAATAAACTCTTACTACATTTACATATAAAAGGGCTCCTGCAACCTTATCCTAAAAAAAAATAGGAGAGGAAAAGTCCTGCAACAGATGCAAACACCAATCTCAGCCACAGAGACCACACCCTGTGAGCTCAGAGGTTCCTGCTCTCACTTGGGCCTTGTCCATCACTTCTCCTGAGTGATTCCACAAATCCACCTCTCACCCTGCTCCTGTCAGTGACCAGATAGAGCACTTTGTAGGGTGACACAATCCTCATTTTGTATGGGGGAAGGTGGGACCATCCCATGACTCCAGGCTGGGAAATACAGAGCAAATTTGGGAAGTTCACCTCAATTTACCGCTCTGAGCACCTACTGCAGCTCACAAGGGCACCTCAGCCAGGGCATGGGAACAAAGGAGGCTGGAGCCTTTGGAAGTGTGTATTTAGGCTTTGCACCTACCCCAGACACTGCTGCACTGTCAGTGTGCAGAAGGTGGAAATAAAACCCCATGACAGCTCCAGACTCTGCTCCCTGGTGACAAAACCCCTCCTGGTCATTAGGCACCAAGTGTTCCCAAGGAATACCGGCACACAGGGACAGCCTCGTGCTGGACGGGGCTGGAATTACATTACAACACAGCTCCAAACTAGGACTGACAAAGGTCTGGGGGCAGGGTAAGGGATTTTAAATTACAGAAGCAAAAATACAAAACCTGTGATAATTTGGGCTGTGGATTCACTGACAGACATTGTGCCCCTCTTATCCTGCTCTGAAATGCCTTCTTTCGTTCAGAGGTACATGAAACCTGGAATATTTGGAAGATCATGTCCAAGCCTCAGGATGCTGCTTTTCAAGAATTTTTGTGCCAAGACCTTGCAGAGCTGCAGGAGTGGTCAAATCCCACTTGCTGCCCCTTCCCAGGCAGGATGCTGTAAACTGATTTTAAGAACTGGGCACTGGATAAGTGGACACCAACTCCTGTTTCCTGAGAGAAAGATCCACCTGCTGACTAATCTTCCCTGGGTTTGTTTTGATTAAGGCAGTCGAGGCTCTGAGCTCAATAATAAGATATTCCACTGAGTCACCTTAGCTCTGTATTACTCCCTAAGGATGCGTCATCACTTCTCTTTCAGCTTTTCCCCTTCCCAATTCTGAGTGGCCATTCCAGGCCACTCCACGCCTCCAGCCTGGCCTCCCTCATTATGACTGGGAATAAAATGGCATTTGTTCACAAAGAAACCTTCCAGAACCTTTCCCAGACCCAGACACCTTCCAGCTTGTCCCATGTCACCCCCACGTGTAAAATCCCAGCTCTCAGTGTGAGTTCCATTACCCTCAGGCGTTGTGTAACTGCCAGAACAACAGCCAAGATTATCTCAGGAAATACCCCAATTCCTGCACCTCCAGGACAATAGATCCTGAGTCACTTCAGAAATGTACAAAAAGAGGAAAAAAAAAAAAACCAGCTTCAACAGCAAAGGGAAAAGCTTCATTAAATTTAAGAAACCAGATTGGTAGAAAACAATTATTTTCTTGCTTCTAGCAATGACGTTTTGCAGGATATTTTTAAAACATACTTAGCTTTTTAAAACACTGCTTTCCTACCTCCTTTTTCTTCCCTGTTGTATTTTAAAAGGGGAGAAATTCAACCACATTGAATCAGTTTAAATTACAGCAGGATTTGACCAGACATGTAAGATTCATCCTTATTTCCCCAGAGCTTCCCTCTGGGCTACATGTTCTCACAGCAATTTTCAACAACAAACAAGGATTTGTATTAAAATCTTGAGCAGAATTTTACAAAAAACACTTGAGCCAGAAAAATTTAGTTACAGCTCCCAGCATTTTGAAATGATGGTTATTTTAAGGAAAGGCTATTTTTAAGAAAAGGCTGTTTTAAGAAACAGAGGCAGAACCCTTGCCAAAGAAACCCAGCCAGGAGGCTTTAGCAAGCTTTTTCTGTATTTTGCTTTAAATCACACCACAGAGCAGCCACAAACCTGACAGTGACACTAAACTGATTAGAAATTAAATTCAATGATCAGCATCAGAGAAGCTTACGGACTTATGACTGGTTTTGTAACTTCCTAAGGGAACAGGCACTTCCACAAGGGAGTGCAGGGGTCACTGGAGGTCCCTTTTCCAAAACACAGCTGGGAATATTCAGATATTCCTCAGATATTCACCTCTTTGTGTTGTAGGCTGTGTCCTGGGGAGTCTCTTCCAGCAGGGTGACGTAGCCCAGCGCACACGTGAGGATGAACAGGACTGTCAGGGTATGAGCTCTCCTGAAATTCAGAACAGAGAAAACCGACATTAAAAGGAAGGAAAACTCACATCTCCCCCTGCCAGTGCAGCCGCAGGAGGCCCAAACCACAGCCAGCAGTCGGGAATATTGAGGTTTTCTGTATTGCAGAGCACAGACAGCAGAACTTAGAGTGGCACTGCATGGAAAAAACCAGCAGCCAGTGCAAACACCCGGATCTAAAGAGCTCCAGGTGTCTCCCCAGGTCTGGCAGGTCCACACCTGACAGTGCTGCTCTATTTCACAGCCTACTAATCAAAATTTCAACTGAGGGAACAGGCACTTGAGAGCAACCAAAGAGAATTCACTCCAGACGTGGGAATTACGCAAGAAAAACTAGTCATTAAAATAAAATAAAAAATTCTCTAAGTTGCTGTTGTAAGAACTCTGATGCCACCTCAAGATGTTGGATTTCCTGAGATATTCCTACAGTTTCAGTGCACTTAGCACAAGGAGGTTTCTGTGGGAACAGCCATGTCAGCAAAGCTGGGTGCCTGTTCCATACCATTAAAACATCCCCAGAGCTTTATATGGATTTTGGTGAAGCACCCAGGGAGAAATTCTCCTGGCACAGGTTGCCCAGAGAACCTGTGGCTGCCCTATCCCTGGAAGTGTCTAAGGCCAGGATGGACTGGGTTTAGAGCAACCTGGGCCAATGGAAGGAGTCCCTGCCCTTGGGACTGGATGAATTTAATGTCCTTTCCAGCTCAAACCATTCCAGGATTCTGTGATTCTAAGCAAGGAGAGTGAGCAGAGCACACCCAGCCAGTGGTGACACCCACACCCACTCATCACCACATAGAGAATACTCTTACAATGTCTGCATCTTCTCTTACTTCAAGTTGAAAATTCCTTTCCTAACGAGAAGCCACTTACTGTTTCCATTGGAAAACTCCTCCTGCCCCAGTTGGGAAGCAAGGGAACTCTGTCCATGTAAGGCCAAAGGACATGCCATGAGTTTTGGTTTAGAGGACAAAATCTCTTAACACAAACTAATAAAACAAACCACGCATACAGAGGAAACTTAGGGAGGAGAAAACTTTGTAAAAGAGTCTGTATGTGACATATTTGGCTCTATTTCCATTTTCTTTATATATTCTTTTGTAACAGCAGCTCACATCCCACCTCCACGTCATGCCAAGGTTTGTATATTCAGGTTGCGCGGCGCACAATAAACCTTGGAATTTCCAAACCATCCACTGACTCACCTTGAAACAACCCTGCAGTAACGCACCTAGAACTGCTCTGAAAGTCAGAGAAAGGGTGCTACTGAATGGAAATCCCACCAACTCCACAGCATCCCTGCAATCCCACTGAGAACGCACGCAATACCTCATAAGCAGACACAATCCTCTTCTGCCCCTGCCAGAACAGAGCTTGGCGTTGAAGGCTCTCCTTCCTCGTGGTCCCAAGGACACGGACCACCAGCTCCAGGAGAAAAACACGAGGACCCACCAGGACTTCCAAAATTAGTGAGGAATCAGTGTGCCAAAACCCAGGGAAAAGCTTGAGAGCCACAAGCTCGGCAGCTGCATCTTCCCAGGTGCCAGGAAAGGTGATTCAGCCATCAGCGCTCACGTGGGGCCTGCCCTGGATCCTGCAGGGATCCCAGCCTCTCCCAGGGGGCAGGACAGCAGGCGCGGAACCCACGCTCCAACCACACCACGCTCCTGCTCACTGCCTTTCCACAGGGATATCATGAATGGATTTTATGGCCAACACCTAAAAGGTTACATGAACTCGAGGCTGCTTTGGTATCTCATGCCTTGTTTTAGTAGTTTGGTTTTGAAACTTATCCTTGTATTGCTATATTGTTACACAGTTATACATGCTGTAGAGTTACAGATATTATGTATTATATAAAACTGTTACATCACTGTTTATTTTTGAAGAGGCTACAAGAACAAATCAAGGAATCCCACCTTACCATTTCACCACCTGAACACCCACACCGAGTCAGCTGCTTTTTCAACACATTCAGATCCCGTAAATTGCCAAAAAAATCAGTTATTCCATGTGCTCCCTTGGACAAACACCTTGAGAAAGCCCTCCACCAGCACAAGGATGATTCAGTTGCATTCCTCCCTCTGGCAGGACAGTGAAGGGTTTCCCCATGCATCCCATTTCCCGTTTATTTTTGGTGCCACAGCCACCAGCCTGAAACCCAACCAGCTGCCCTGTTTAAGGAGAAACAAGAAGCTGCTCTCCCATCACTTCCTTTGTGGCTCAGCTTTCATCTCCAGATGCTGCCAGGTTCCCTCCTAGCAGGTTTTCAAGGTAAAGGTGCTTCCAGCACAGCGTGAATTCCAGGAGCTGGGATGAAAAGGTTCTGGAGATGGGCTTGACTTCTGGAAAAAGCAAGTTGACATCTCTGCCAGAGAGCTGTGAGCAGTGACACAGCAATGAGAGGGAGCATAGCATCACACAAATCCACTTCAGAGAGGAAAAAAAAGCCAGGAAATACGGATGTACACCATGTCTTTTCACAGCTTGGGAGTTTAAAAATAAAATAAAATTCCACAAAAAGGAGCAGCTCTCCTTAAGGAAGGGTTTGTCTGAGAGACCAGGATGAATTTAATGGCACAAGGGGATTGTTGTCATCTCCACACACACTTTAAAATAACACACCAGCGGAAGGAGAGCTAAGAACAACCCAGCAAGGTAAGCAAGGCAGGAATTACATGGAAAGGCTTATGTTCTCCTGGCCTGGAGCCTGGGAGGCTGAAAAGAGCTAAGCTGGGAATCTTCCCCTTAAAATTACACACAGGAGCTTGGGCAACACGCCTGAAGCAAAGGGGATACAAACTGCAGGCAGATCTGAGAGGTTTCACATCAAAAACTCTGCAAAGCAGTGCCTTATGTACCTGAGCACAAAGATATCTAAGGCCAGGGAGAGAACTCACAACAAATCCCAAACTGTTAAAAAGCTGGAATATTAAGTGGCTTATTTTTCTGCCTTTCTGCACCACACTTTGGCACTTTCCCCACTTAAGCCCTGGGAGACTGAAACGAAATAAATCAGGTTTGTTTTCACACAAGCCCTTGCCCTGCTAATTCAAACACCAAGTGAGAGCAAGTGAAGCTCTCCTGCACTGCAGATCACAAAAAAAAAAAGGGTGGGTTATTTTTCCTAGTTAATGGGATTAATCTTGATCCCAACTTCTCTTTTTCATGCTAGGTCATTCTCCTGTCACATTGAGATGCTGCAGGTTTGTCAAGGAAATGACTACAAGCACTTTTATCTTCCAACTGAAGTCTGTGACAGAAATGATGTAAGGGAATTGTTTAAACATGTCATTTTTTGGGGAGATTCTGGCAGATCCTTGGGTGAAAAGGAGAGAGTAACACCCAGGAGCAGGCAGCTCATGGCCTCATTCAATCTCCCACAAATTAAAATCAGTTTAAGCAGGGACCGCACCCTTGTTATCCATGGCTTGTTTGTCACCAGTGATGCAACAACCCCACTAAACATAATGACAATCACTGGAACACAATGCAAAGAATTTATTTATTAAAATTTTGTCCAGACCTCTTAAGTGGAACAAAATTCCAAAGGACAGCCAGTCCAGTTTGCCCCTTGGGTTAAAAAAAGTTGCATTAATTGCGGCTGCTGGTGAAAGGATCTGTCAGCAAACCCAATTAGTCCCATCAGTGACTTTCTCATGATTTAATTCTTTACTCCAAATAATGGCAATTTAATTAAACCATTCCTGAAAGAGATTTTTAAATGGATGTCAGAGCTCTGTACCCTCCATAAATCAACAGATTACCTGGGAATTGTAAGAAAATATGGCAAACAGTACAACAAACGCTTTCCTCCAAAAGCAGCAGAGGGTTTGTATAAAGAATAAGACACAAGAAAATACAACAAAAATTAACACTAACTTAAAACCAACCACATTTGAAATAATAACTGCAATTAACAGGAAAACCATTGGGGATAGACAGAGGGTTTGGAAAACTTCAAGTCAAACCCAACCACACAAATATCCCTGTTGGTTTTAAGCCCTAAGTTGTGTGTTAAAATCTGTTTAAAGTCTCGGAGTTTATGGAACAGTCCCTATTCTTAGAGCAGTCGCACATCTTCGGCACATCCCTCAAGCCACCCAACGCCGATTAAATTTCCCTACAGACTTGTGACACTCCAAAATAGCAACGTGCCTTTTCCTTGCCATCTCCTCAGAGAAGCCCAGGAACACAGACCTCCCGAGACCCAGAACCACAGGCCAATGTCAGAGCTTTGGCAAATCCGGGATTTTCCTTCCAATCAGAAGGAAAGACCGAGTTCCCAAAGTTTCCATCACTTCTACAGAGTTTGCAAGTTCCACAAATGCCCTATTTCTATTACTAAAGGTTTTTCTGCTTAAACCTATGGAAATGTGTGTCTCAGGAGTTGGTTTGGGGCAGTTCTACTGAGATGGGTGATGGGAAATTACAGATAACTCCCTGAGAACATTTTTCCCTATTCTTAAAACTTTGGGAGTGTGTTTACCAAAAAAAAAAGCAATATAGAGAACAGATATTGAGGTGGGGCATGGAAGTCTGACAGACCCTCTCTACAAAGATATTCCTTCTGCATTTCCAGCTTACTTGGCAGAACTATGCAACCCCTAACTTTGAGGAAAGGGCAATGCCATTCCCATAGCACAATTCCCAAGGCACAGGCCCTCTCATCCATGACCAGCTGGCAAATGTGGCTTAGTGGGATTGCACAAGGCCTGGATGTCCCTGCTCCCTGCCCTGCCCAGGGCATTCCCACAGGCTGGAAAAGCATGGCAGGGTGACCCAGGACTCCAGAGCAATGTTCCTTTTCTCCAGCACGGTGAATCCTGAGTGGGCAGCGTGGCTCAGCATGGCCCCACTAAAGCAGGGAAAAATCCCATGTTCAGCTCCCAGCAAACTCAAGGAATGCTGCCTTGGAAGTGCCACAGCCATCCCTCAGAAGAGGGCACAGGGAGCAGCTCCTGCCAACCTGCAGATATTCCATCTCCCTAATCTCTCTTCCAGATAAATCCCCACCTCTTTCCTCCAGCCCGCCCTTAGCAAATCCCGGGTATTTCAGAGATAAGAGCAATCTCCACAAGGAATGGGTAAGGAATGTTTTGGGTTGAGTACAATCCCTTCTTTCCAACACCAGCTGGTTTGCCCACACACATCCTCATTTCCCGGGCCATCTGGGAAGAGTCACAATACTGAACACATGGAGAGGAACATGCCAGCAGGGACTGACTCTTCCTTAGCTGCTAATTCCACTCTTCTTTGCACAAAAAGGTGGAAATAATTCCCACAAACACCATTAGCGTATAGAATCACTACCAATCCCTCATTTTCAGTTCTTTTCTTATTAATTTTAACGTCCTGAGCTCCACAGATCTCTGCTGCCACACCATGACCTCGGGAATTAATATCACATCCACGTGCTGGCAACATGAGATTATTAGTGTGAGAGATAAAACACGTTAATAATCAAAAGGTGACGTTAAAGCTAATGAAACCCAAATTAAAGAAAGGCTTTGAAAAGGCAATTAACCCACAGAGTCACAACGTGGTGGCAAAAGTGCAGCAGGCACCTCCCTACACCCTCAAATCCGGACTGGATGGATGTTTTCCTGGAAAATCTTCTTTGGTTAAAGACAAGCTATGAAATACCTACAGAAATTTTAGGAGAACATCATACACAATATCTAACTAAATGACTCCAGAACAAGCAGGGCTTTGTGTGAAAGCTCCTGCTGGAGGCACACAGACAAGAATAATCCAAGGTGCTGGGAAAAAAAAAAAAAAAAAAAAAAAGGGAACATGTTCCAGTGGCTTGCCAGGCAGGCCTGGCATTCCCAGCTCTCCGCTAGGAAATTAGTTCAGGGATGAATGATACAGAAACCACTGACCAGCCTCAGAAAGCTTCCTCCTGTTCCCTTCTCTTGGCATTTCCTAATGGCAAAAGGAGCTGCCAGACTACGCTGACTGAGCAGGTTTCCAGTTCCAAGTCATTTACATGGAGTAAGACCAGAGATATTAGCACGTAAGTGGTTTTCTAAAGTTTCTAACAGATTTTAAAGAGCCAGGAAGCCAACTAGGAAGCTCCACCTTTCCCAAGGACATTTATAGGAGGAAAATCATCTCTGCAAATTAAACTATTCCTGGGATGATTTCTGTGTCCACAGATCCCAAATTGTCCCATTTTCCCAAAGGGAGTGAGCCACACAAGTAACCTTATCCCTAACTCCTGAACTCCAAAGAGAACGTGCATTCAGTGTTTTTCCAAAGTCAAAGAGCAGCCACTCTTAAAAATTTCCCTTTCCTGTGGCCACCTCCACAGCACGAGAGGAGTCCCAAGGGTCACAGGAAGAAAATCAGTCTTCTGGATAATCTTTACTCTTGGACACAAGAGGAACTGAGTCACTGCCAAAGGATACTCTAACACGTACAGGGCAAAAGTAACACGAGGAAAAACCTTGGGACTGTTCCAGATGTTTAAACTCCTGGCTGCTAGCACAAGCTACTAGGGAAACGAAATCTGAATAAATAGAAAAGCTAAGGAACACACTTGTCCACATTGCCCTCCTGGAAAGGACTACCCGACACAGGAAAGCTCCTGAGAGAACCAGGCACATTCAGATTTCCAAAGGAACAATCCACATGGCCACACTAACTGCATTACAGCGTCTGCTCTGGGGTGACAGCCCTGTCACCACCACAAAAAGCTGCAAGGAGGCAAGATTCTACAGAAAAAATAGGTATTTTAAGGCTTCACAAAACAGCTGGCAAGAGCCACTTTAAAGAGGGAGTAAGGAAAGGACAGCTTTACCCATTTTCCATTTAAAGGTTGGCACCGGGATCCCACGATTCGCTCAGCCTACATGTGGTGTGCCCGCCAGGAAAGGTCCTTTTGTCCCCGGGACCACAGCGTCCCTCGGCTACACCCGCGCCTCAGGGCTCCGCAGGGATCCCGCCGGGATCCAGCAGCATCCCTGTGCTCCTCTGCAGCTTGCACTGGCAGGAATGTCACCTCCTTCATCGGGATCAACACCCTCGGCTCTGCTGCTGCCCAGATTGGCAGGGTGAGAGCCAAGTGCCCTCCCCTCCCACTCCTCCATGCCAGGCTCCAGCCAAATCCCATCGCCCTCGGCTCGTATTCCAAACGCGCGTCTTCAGTGTCGGCTTGGTTTTTTTTTCATGGAAAGGAACGTGTGTTTAACACACGGAAAAACACCTCTACCTACGCACACGCGTGCTGCTGGGGGGGGGTTATGGAACAACTCAAGCAAGGCCGGGATTTAGGAGCAGTTTTCCAGGTACGAACACACCTCTTTCTGCAAGGACTGAGTTTAACAAAAAGCTGATTTTCTCCGCTGGCCCAACACCAGCAGCCGTGGGATTCTGCACCCGTTTTATGGATTAAGACACAAAAATACACAAGACCTGCCCAACAGGAGTGGGGCACGACAACTTCAGCTTTCTGCCAGCATCACTGGGAAGAACACGGATCGAAGAAACCTCTTCCAAGATTAAGGGAGAGGAGAGAAGGAAAGGGAGTCCATACAAACAATGCTGATAACTGGAATCAGGCAGGAATGCTTGCCCCAACACAGTGGGCTCCCAAGGTACTGGGAAACACCTCCAAAGCAGCCACCAGGCAGGACAAGCCGTGGGGCTCAGCCCTACGGGTCCTGCTCCTGGAAAGGTGGGGACCAGGACTGGGAAAAGAGGTGGCACCGCCAAAAGCCAGCCCTGAATTCCCGTTACATTGCCAGGAAACAATCAGCGGTAGGGAAACACTTGCAGCCGATTCCAGCACCGGTATCAGCGACAGAAGAGGCACGTAAAGAGCAGATAACGGGTAGCACATAACTCGGATATCCCATTCCTTAGGGGCCCCCATATCCCATTCCTCAGCCCCTCCATACCCCATTCCTTACGGCCCCCCCCACGACCCACGCGGAGCCCCGAGGGGGGTGGGGGCCATGCCCGGCGCCTCTCACCAGAAGAACGTGTTGGTGCCGTCGTCGTACACCTCGGACTCGGTGCTGCGGCGGGGCCCGGC
>WEIU01015015.1:140421-171138 GCA_013389925.1 Aegithalos caudatus
CACCCCACACACACCCGCCCCGGGCCGCGTGACCGCCAGGCGGCGCCCTGAGGAGCCGCCGCCTCCCCTCAGGGAGGGACCCCGAGCCCCTCAGGGCGAGCCGGGCGCGCTAATTAAACAAAATATCTTCATTCTGCACACTCTCACCGGCACCGTTCAGGGAAAAGTGCTCTTTGCCAGGCTGCCGGCCGGCTCTCGAGTACCCCGCGTTGGGTGCCTCATCTCTGATGCCGTGTGTGTCCCTGTTCCCGCGTCTTTGCGCGATGAAATGTTAAATATCTGTTGAATATTATGTGCGTTTTGCGGGCAAAGTGAAAATGTGTTTTGCTGGGCAAAAGTTTTTATCCCCACCCGGAAGGTCTGGCCAGGGCTGGGGGTGCTCGCAGGGTGTCGTTGTGCCCTTGGATTTGAAGAATTCTAAAATTCCTCAGCCCTTCCCAAATTACCTTGGCCAGGCTCCTCATCCGGAATGTGCCATGCTGATCCCGGATGGCGGGCAGGGAGCTCCGGCCTTCTGGAAAGATCTTGACACAGCAGCAAGCTCCAGGAATACTGTGTGGAGAGAAGGCAAAGTCCTGTGGGAGCAGAGAAATGAAACAGGGCAAGAAATTAGAGGAAACATTTACAGGATGGCAAATAATGGCCTTTAAAGGTCCCTTCCCACCCAAAGCTATTCCATGCTTCTATGGAAATGCTGAAAGGGTTAGATGGGATATTGGGAAGAAATTTTTCCATGTGAGCATGCTGAAGCCCTGGCACAGGTTGCTCAGAGAAGCTGTGGCTGCCCCTAGATCCCTGGAAGTATCCAATGCCAGGCTGGACAAGGCTTGGAACAACCTGGGATAGTGGAAGGTGTCAGGGTCCATGGCAGGAGGTGGCGCTGGACAGGCTTTATTTAATGTGCCTTCCAATCAATCCCAAGTGCTCCAGGATTCTCGGATTCTGCGGAATAACGGAGCTGGCCACAGGAGGGCAGGAGCGGGCTGGGCGAGGAGCGGGCAAACCCCAGCAAAACACAGCTCTGGAGTGGATAAAGGACATATCTGTCTGCTGCACAATTCCCTCCTCCAGCCTAAAGCACTCTCCTGCACATCCCACGATGATTTATGAGAGCTGGAGGCACTCACCTTGTTCCAAGAGATCACAGATCCCGAGTTGGAAGGGATCCATAAGTATCAGCCAGTCTAGCTCCTGCCCTGCACAGACACCCCAACAATCCCACTCTGCCTGAGAGCATTGCCAAATGCTCCTCGAGCTCTGGGCAGCCTTGGGGCCGTGACCATTCCCTGGGGAGCCTGTTCCAGTGCCCGACCACCCTCTGGGGGAAGAACCTTCTAATATCCAGTCCAAGCCTTCCCCTGCTTGGAACGAGCACCCAGTACTTTAATTACAAGCAAGGCTTCACCCCAAACCATTTCCTCTGCTCTAATGTATTGACTGCAGCTCCAGGGATACCCAGGGATCCAAACAGACCAGGACTGGGATGAAAACATCCCCAACTTTATGAGAGAACACAGACACCTGCTACCATTTTAGCACCATCCTGAATCAGTGCCTTTGCACCCTCAAAAGGGGAACTCCCTGTCCAAAGCATTGCCGCCAGGCGGGAGGTGGACAGGCAGCCTCCATCCAGCCATGGTGGTTTCTCATACAAAACCCTTCAGCAGCCTCCTCAGGTGGGAATTACCATCTCCACATCCAGCCAGGACTAACAGGTCCAGGACTAACTCCTGGAGTTTCCCTGCCAGCACTCAGTGCAGGTCAAATCACTGCCCAAGGCAGCTGGAGTCCAGTGGGTTCAGGTGTGACCAACCCAGCAGCCACAAAGCTGATCACTAAATAATTTCCTCTGCTCAAACAGGGTTTGTGTGGTTCCTTCCCCAGTTTCACCTTTTCCTGCTGCCATCCTCAGCCCCAGCCAACTGAAACCAGCAAATGCAGGAGGGGAGGGAAGCACTGGAAGAGGGACAGCATCAATTTGCTCACCTGCGCTCTGGCAAAACCTAATTCCCTCTAAAAAGGAGCAGCAGCAGCATGGTCTCCTCCAAGTGCCACGAAAGATGCTGCAGGGGCTGGATACACCTCAGTCAAAGCCAACCTGCAGGCACAGACTCACCTTCCCCACTGGCTGGTGACATCCATGGGCTTTGGGAACTGCTCCTGGGTGCATGACCTCCTGGGCTGTCCAGAGAGCCGAGCCCTTCTCAGGAAGGAGAAGCAGGAGTGTGGGAGGAGTGCCACAGCTGTTCCTCCCACAGGTAACCCCATTTTCCCGGAACATGGCAGCGCTCCCATCGCCAAGGCCTTTGCCCTGCTGTTGGGAGGAAAGCACCTCCTAACAGAGTTTCACTCTCTCTGGGTAAACACACACACACTCTCCCAGAGATAAAGCCTGTTCTCCGCTCCCAAGCCCGTGGATCACCCCGGAAGGCTAAAGGTCTGCCACACCTTGGTTTCACACACAGCAGGACATTGGGAAGACAGCTCCATTTTTTCCCCAATAAAATCCCCAGGTCTGGTTTGGCACCTGTTCAAAGCACTTGGCAAAGCCACAGGGTGATGCTGGCTTAACTGGGAGCACCACTCTGAAAATGCTGGCTGCCATTCCTAGGAGAAAACAGCTGGATTACCACTCCCAGGACTTGGTTTATTTTATAGCAGTTATTGACCCTCCTGTTATTCCCAGGAAACAATCTTCTTATTTGTAAATGATAGCAACAAACCCACCCCCCAAAAAAAGAGGTGTAAGGCAAGATCTGCCTTACACATAACATTTTCACTCACTTTTTATAATAAGATTATTCCCTGTTCCAAGGCATAGGTCCAGATTGGAGTTGATTCTTTCCCTCTGCTCTGCTCAGGTGAGACCTACCAGAACTTCTGCATCCAGCTCCAGGGTGTCCCCAGCACAGGAAGAACATCATCCTGTTGGAGAGATTCCAGAGGAGGGACACCAAGTTGATCAGAGGGATGCAGCAGCTCTGCCCTGAGGAAAAGCTGAGAGGATTGGGATTATTCAGCCTGGAGAAGAGAATGCTTCTTGCCTGATTGCCCTTTCCTGAAGTACCTGAAGGGAGCCTGCAAGGAAGCTGGAGAGGGGCTTTGAACAAGGGCCTGGCGTGACAGGGTAATAGGGAATGGCTTCCCACTGCCAGAGGGCAGGGTTAGATGGGATATTGGGAAGAAATTCTTCCCCGTGAGGGTGGTGCAGCCCTGGCACAGGTTGCCCAGAGGATATGTGGAAGTGTTCAAGGTCAGGCTGACAGCACTATTACACGTGGGGGGAAAACAGCGCACGGCTCCCACAGCTGTTTTACCAACCAGAGAGGCGTCAAGAGGAGATTTCTAGAGCTTTCCAGAGTGTCTGTGGATAGCTCCTTTTGGCCAGTTTATGGCACCTCTCAGGGATGTCACAGGGCACAGCACACGGCCCTGGCACCCCGAGGGGCAGAGGGGAAAGCAGCACCCTGGAGCTGGCAGGAGGAACTCGGCGCTGCTACCTGCGCTGGGCGGTTCTGGGCTTGCCACTCCTCTGGGCGAGGGTGAAGGGCAGCTCCCTCGCCGCCTCCGGATATCTGCCCGCTGCCAGACAGAGGCAGCTCCCTCCCAAGGCAGGTGCGAGTGCCACACGGAAGTCACGGCACCGCTCGGCTCACATGAGACCTCTGAGACGTCGGGCGGAGGAGCTGGGGAGGGAAACCACAGCGTGAGAGAGCCCGGGAGCCTCCAGCCCATCCTGCCACCAGCCCTCTCCTTAGGGATCTGCCCCCAGAGGCTCTGGGAAGAGAGGGGCACCGAGGAAGGCTCTCTGCTTCACCATGCAGGTAGGAACAAAAACTGCCCTGATATTCCCAGCATGCTGCTTTCAGCACCTCTGAGCACCTGTGGCTTGGAAACACGGGATACACTAACCTCTAATCCCTACCACTCATATGCTTTCAGCCTGTAAGGTACAGAATTCCTACCACAGGTGTGTCAGGGAAAGCAGGATATGCTGCTGGTCCCATGCACCATCCCAAGGTGCAGTGGGGTCCCACTGGCCCCACATGTTGGTCCCAGAGTTCAGAGGTGCCGGAGCACGGCTCAGAGAAGGATGGTATGGATGGAGCTTATGTAAACCTTGGAATGAGCACTGCAGAGGCAACAGCCCCAGGTGTTCCAGGAGTACCTGTAATACAGCAAGGGCAGAGGGGGAGCTGTGATCATTTTCTTCTCTAACTTGGAAGAAAAGAGGTGGGGTTTTTTTTCCTGGGAAAAGCCAGGCAAACTCTCCAAAGTCCGGGCAGGTAGTAAAGGAACAACTCTGCCTGTCTAAGCAAAGGCTGTCCCACTTCTCAGGAAGCCATGGGTAAGGTGGAAGTGCTCCAAGGGAAGCTGTGTAAGAAACATCCTGGAGATAAGAGCAATTTGATCATCTCAGTGTGGGTGACAGGAACCACCCAACCCCACACCAATCCATGACTGGAAAGGAAAACAAGGATGCCAGATCCTATCCAGGTCCTTGTCCTGAGTTACTCACATGGGTGACTGCACACAGCCCGAGGGTGCCCGTGGCCATTTCCCAGAAGGAATACTCAGGGCAGTGGGGTACCTGGCTGGGGACAAGGACTAGTGATACACCTCGGAGGCACAGAAACCCTTTTCAACATGGAAATTCCTGCTTCCCGTTGTGCTGGTCACTTTTACACCTTTGCACAGTGGCACCTCCACATCCTGTTCCAAGCACAGGGCAGGAAGGAATGAAACCAAAACTGTCTTTCCCAAGAGCAGAGACAGAGTCCAGGGTTCATACAGCCACTGCAGAGCCCAGGTGGCCTTACCTGCACCTGATCCCACTGCCCTGTGAGGCCAGAGCACAGCAGCCGCTGTCCGGCAGCGTCCCTAATTCCCAGGAAAAAAGCAATTAGTTGTGAGAGTAGCCATGATCCAAAGTCCCTGCCTGCTGAGGTTATCCCTGCCCACACATCCCTGCCTTCCCATCAGGAACTGCAGCGGCAGGACAAGGGGGATGGCTTCAAACTGCCAGAGGGCAGGCTTAGATGGGATATTGGGAAGAAATCCTTCCCCCCTGTGAGGGTGGTGAGGCTGCAACATGGCTTTCCATGTGGCTATCCCATCCCTGGAAGTGTCCAGCAGGCTAGAAAGGCTTGGAGCTACCTGGGCCAGTGGAAGGTATCCATGCCTATGCAGAAGGTGGAACTGG
The DNA here is from genome assembly GCA_013389925.1 of Aegithalos caudatus. Taxonomy (NCBI): domain Eukaryota; kingdom Metazoa; phylum Chordata; class Aves; order Passeriformes; family Aegithalidae; genus Aegithalos; species Aegithalos caudatus. The sequence continues at coordinate 145,625 of WEIU01015015.1, forward strand.
ACAGGTTTGAAGGTCCCTTCCACCTAAGCCACTCTGGGATTCTGGGATTCTATACACACCCCATATGGCCCCAAAAGCAAGCTGGGCACCTGCATGGCAGCCTGAGCCCCCGTTTGTGAACCCATCTTGGTAACCACTCAGCCTCTTCCCAAGGAAGTGGATGTGCTGGCTGGGATGCTCAGATGCCCAAGCAGGACCATGCCTGCAGGTGCTGGAATTGGGATCCACCTGGCAACAGAAGGTGTGATGCCAGCAGATCCCTTCACCTCCTCTTAAGCTTTACTGGGGACAGCAGCAGCAGGCAAAGTGTGCCAAGGTGTTATTAGGAATACCCCAAAATGTTCCCATACCCAAAGGATGGCTTCCCCTCCACATCCATCCACAAGATCAGAAGTGGCACTGGCAGGGAATTGCTGCAGGATGAGACTGGTGCACATGGAGGCTGAGAGAAACCAGCCAGGCAGGAATGAGCCAACACAACAGTGTTGCCAGATCCATGCCAGCAGCAGAGCACTGGCAGATCCCTGAGAGGCTCCCACTCCCTCCCCTGTGCCCAGAGGGAACTGCTGCACCCAATCCTGTCCCCCAAACCTGGTTAGAGGAGATGACACCAGAACCCTCCCTCTGCCTCCTGCCATAAACTGGGGTACCTTTTATCCAAGAGAAGCGCTGGCTCTCGTTACAGCAGCACCTCTGGGGGAGAGCATCCTTCTTCTCAAGCCTTCCTGCTTTTCCTTCTTGTCAGTCAGTCTCCTCATGGCTCTTGTGCTTTGGCTGATCCACGTGAGTGAGCATCTGGCAGAATATTTCAGCCCTTTCCCCATCCCGGCCTCTCTGCTCCCATGGCCTCATTCTCCAGTGAAAGCTCGGAATGCAGATCTTACATCAGGGCACAGTTGCACCACCATGGCTCTGCTTCCAAGATTACAGCTGGAGGAACTCGTCTGGCTGGCCGCACTTTTAGGTCACAGTGTCTCTGGTGACACCGAGTGACAATATTCCCATTCCTGGCAGCTCCTTCCTGCTGCTGTGCTGCGTCACCTTCCCTCAGGAGTAGCAGTGTAACTGTTTGTGGGGACACACCACAAGTCACATCAAAGGGTGGGAAAAATCCCCACAGGGGCAGCTGATGGCTTAAGCTGAAGGAGAACAGTGTTAGATGGGATACTGGGAAGAAATTCTTCCCTGTGGAGGTGCTGAGGCCCTGGCACAGGGTGTACAGGGAACTGTGGCTACCCCATCCCTGGAAGTGTCCAAGACCAGATTGGAGTAACCTTGTATAGTGGAAGATGTCCCTGGGGGACTGGATGGGCGTAAAAGTCCTTTCCAATACAAACCATTCCATGATGCTTGCTTTGTGCTCCCCCACATCTGCACCCTTGGATGTCTGCGTGTAATTACCTGTAACCAGGAAGGTGGGAGCTGCACAGCCATTCTCTCCAGAGGCACTGACACACAGGAGGGGAACAGGGAAAAGCCAGAGTTCAAGCAGTGTTTGAACAACACTCTTAGGCACATGGATACTTGGGGTGGTCCTGTGCAGGGCCAGGAGCTCAATTCAATTATCCTTGTGAGTCTCTTCCAACTTGGGATATTCTATTATTTTATGATCAGCTGGTCATCCTCTCCCCCTTCTCTATCCCTTGGCTGCAGCCTGAGGCATCCAAAATGTTTTCCAAGGACTTTTCTCACCTGCTTTCCTGCAGGGTTGTGTCTGCCATGGAGCCTCCACGCTCTACTCTTCTTTTACCGGAATTTAAAACTACCTTCCCCACCCTCCCCAAAAAGCCAACAGTTCCTATCTGATAGGAACAACTGACGAATGGAAAAGGCTGATTAAAGCCTGTAAAATCCACTGTAGCACGGAGAGAGAGGGTGAAAGGTGAGCAGTTCCCCAGCACAAATGTCAGGGCATCAGGGGAAACAGCTGGGGGAGGTTTGTTTCTCCTGGTCCAGATCCCTCACAGCCCCGGGGCACCGTTGAGCATGGTGAGTTCTAGGGCAGGCTGCACACCCTCCAAGGGCAGCAGTCCTTGCAGCATTCCTAAACACAAATCCCTGGCTGGCTTGGGAAGACCCCAGACTGGTGATCAGGAGCATATGGGAGAAGGTTTCACACAAGCCTCCTCTTAACCTTCCTCCCTGAGCATCTCTTCAAGGCTGCTGGAAGAGGAAAACACGGGATCTCCCAGGGAGCCTGCTGAATCCTCCCCCTCACTGGTTTTCTTTTCACCAGGATGAAATTCTGCTGACTCCCTACAGGGAATCTCCTGCAGAGGACATGGACTCCTTAGCCTCCCCGGTAAGCTCTGCTCTGCAGCAAGTTCTGCATCTGCAGCAAGTCCAGCCCAGCTCAGAGAGGGAACAAATCCCCATTTCCCTTGCTCATTTCCAGTTCCCCTCTACACAGCCACAACAAGGGTCCAAAACTCTGAGAGGCTGGAGCTGGGAAGGAGAGCTGTCAGCTTTCCATCCCTAGTAATTCCCTGCTGGTTTTGTGGGCAGAATGAAGAGAAATGGGATTTTGTCCTGGTGAGTGACATCCACGAAATGGGCAGTGAGAAGGAGATCAAGAGGAAGAAGTTCCTGGATGAGCTGAGCAAGAAGGGCTTCACCATCAAGGTGAGGGGCTGTGGGAGGAAAGGCAGCAGATAGCCTGGCTTGGGCTCCTGCATCCCAGGAAATGGGAGAGGTCTGAACCATTGAGCTGTTCACCACACCACTGCTCAACCAGTGGAGAAAGACCCCAGTCCCAGGACAAACACAGCCCCCAGCCTCTCCAGCTCTGGCCCTTCCTTGCCCCTCTGGCTCTGTTTTAACAGCCCTTCTCTTCCCCTCACCAGAAAATTGAGGACACAAAGCTCTTTTATGGAGTCCGTGCCCCACAGCACATCTTCTGGAAATACCAGTGTCTCCTGATGAACCCCGACAGCAGGCAGCAAAACTCCAGTGCCTACCAGGATGTCCCAGTGACCACCAGGTGGGTGCTGAGCTGATTTCCAGCCTCCTGTACTCACTGTTCTCCACATCAGCATCCATTTTCCAGCTCGGTTCACAGCTGTGCCAGGCTTTTCATTTTCCACAGAACCTTCCTTCACCTCCCACGTGCAAAGCTGATGCGTTCTCACTGCCCACATTTCTTCCTCCCTTGTTTCCCTGGATTTTAGTGCACACCTTCTCCTTTCTCTGCCCTGTTTTCCTGAGCCACACAACACAAGTCTGTATCCCAGAGCAGCCTTTAAGCAGAGTTTCTCCTTGTTCAGGATACGGGTCGTGCACTTCATCCTGCAGAACACTGTGACGTCCGACTTAGGTAAGGGAACGGGGATCCAGGGGTGATGCTTAGCCTGGATCTGCAGGAAGAATCCTGCCCAAGAATGCTGGGCACTGGCAGCCCAGCTGCCTTGCCATCCTGGGGAGAACAGAAAAGGGGGAGCTCAGACAAGTCAATTTGCTGCTGCATTCAGAGGCTGGGAGATCTGGACTGCAGGAACCAGCAGCTCCTCTGCTCCATCTTCCCAAATCCCTAGAGCTAACCCTGTCCCTTCTGCTCTGCTCCCAGAGAAGCTGCATGACCTGATGAAGAAGAAGGTGTTTGAGGCAGCCTTTCCCCTGCACAAGGTGAGGCCGAGCACACGGTGCCTGGGACGAAAATCCAGGAGAGATGGAGGAGCAGGATGGGGTGGGGTGGACCTGTGGGTGACTGGGGCTGCACCAAGAGCTCGCTGGGTGAAGGGCACAGCAAAGCTCCCAGCAGCTGCCTTGGAGCTGGGCAGGGAATTAAAGGTGCCCTTTAATTATATTAATAAAATTAATTAATTAATAAAAGTGTTCCTGCATCCTCTCCAGAAAGAACAGATAGCGGAAATACTAAAGAAGAAGTGGGCTCGCTGGAGAGTTCTATTTAAGGAACAGCCAATTGAGGAGATCAGGTAATGCAGGGACAAGAGGCAGATCTTTCTAACCAAGAGGTCCCACCTGAAATCCAGAGAGCTCAGTGGTCTTTTCCAGGCTCCTGCATTGTCTTAAAAATCATTAGTCTGAACCTGGTTCTTCTCACAAGCACTGGGCTGCCTTTGCAGCTTCCAAAGCTCTTAGCCTGAGGGTTATCCCTGTGGCTCCCAGCTCCATCTGCTAATCCTACAGCATGAAACAAGCCCCATGTCTGTGCAGACTTTAATGAACCTGTTTGGTTTTCAGCCACATTCAGAAGGCAAGAGAGGTGGGAATGGAGCATCAGTGCTGCACAGCCAGCCTGGGGCTGACCTCAGGGCAGTAAAGGCAACATGGGACTCCTACAACCACAGGAAATCCCAGGAAAGAGCATGGCTCTTGTTTTTGAAAACTAACTCTGTGGGCAGGGGTGGGAGGGCAAAAAGGACGTGTTATTTCATAAACCTGCCAGGGGACTCCTGTAGAGAGAGGAGATCTTAAAAAAGAGGTGTACCTCTGACAGCTGGCATGAAGTTAATTCCTCTGGGATACAGGGCTCCCAGTCCCACAGTCAGTAGGTCATTCCTTATCCATGACTCCAACCTGCTCCCCAGACCATAAAAACTGAGATACTGCCACCATGGGCATTTCCTAGTGACTCCCAAAATCTCCTTTCTGGCTGCAGCTCCCACCTCACCTTTCCTCCTAGGTGTTATTTTGGCGAGAAGGTGGCCTTGTACTTTGCCTGGCTGGGCTGGTACACCTACCTGCTGATCTTCGCTGCCCTGGCTGGGCTGGCAACCGTCGCAGCTGGGGCTACTGTTTTCAGTTCCAGCCAGGTGAGGTAAGGCCCTTGGGAATGCCAAATGCACATCCCGTTCAGCTCTGCAGGTGGCTCTGAGGCACCCTTGTCCCCGCTTGGCTTCTCTCCTCCTTTCTTCCAGCAAGGAGATCTGTGATGCCAACAACACCATCATGTGCCCGCTCTGCGACCAGAATTGCTCGTTCTGGGTCCTCTCCGACACCTGCACCTACGCCAAGGTAGGGAACCCCCTTTCCAGAGCAGGCTCAAGGTAAAGGATGGGGAAACACTCCCAGCTGATGCTGCTCCCGCACCACTAAAAAGAAACCCCAGCAGATCACAGTCTCCATCATCGCCATGGAATATTTTACCAGTAACAAGCCACAGTGCCCATCACTTTCCTGTGTTTTACCCTCCTGTAGCACCTTTACCTGTCTCGGGCGAGACAAGCATGGCAAGGCTCCGAGGTGCCACAGCCCCTGCACCTCAGTGCCCCATCACACTCTTCCTTTCTCCTGCAGGTCACTCACATGATTGATAATGAGGCCACGGTTGTGTTTGCCATATTCATGGCCATCTGGGGTAGGTGTCCATGCTTGGGTGCCCAGCACATGTGGTTGGGAGAGGGAGCAGAAGGTGGAAAATGGGAAACATAGCTTCACCCTTTGGGGGAGGGGTTATATCTCCTCTGCTTCCAAAGCCTTCTGCTCCCCTTCCAGATACAGCAAGAGACAAAACCGTCATGGTGATATGGTAATATTCCTTACCTGAAGCTTGTCCTACCTGAAGCTTCTGCTCAGCATAGCCTCCCCAAAGGCACCCAGCAATTTCCTACCAGCTGCCTACATACGGCCACAACCACAGGAAGGAGCCTCCAGACTCCTCCTCCACCTTCCCAAATCACTGCATGGTCTCTTACTTGCTGTGGGATGATAGGATCCCATCACTGCCTTAGTTACACACTCATTTCCATGGCCCTTTCCTTGACCAGCCACTTCAGGAGTGGGCCAGGTGGGAAGCCACGGCACAGTCCTGAGTGTGTCCATGGGCTGGTTCACACAGGGACACAATCAGGAGCATCGATCCAATTAACATAAAGGGTGGTTAGAATTGGAGTTGGAGAGGTGTAGCCTTGCCAGGGGGCAGTGCAGAACACCCATTCCACCTGAAAAGTGACATCCCAAATTCCCTACAGACACTAGACCAGGCCAGTGAAAGCTCACCTGCACCATCCCCGTTCCCTCACTGCTGCTTGTCCAGGGCCTTTCCAGGGGCTAAGGTACAGAGGGGACTGCCTGTCCTTCATGGGCCAAGGACAGTCCAGGCTGGTTTGCCATCAGGTTGGATGTGATGTGACTCTCTGGGAGACAGAGGGGTAGCTTTCAGAGCCATTCCTAAGTATCACTGCACTTTTTCCTTCCCAATCCAGCCACTGTATTCCTGGAGCTGTGGAAGAGGGAGAGAGCCACTGTGGCCACCAACTGGGACCTGTATGGGTGGGATGAGGAAGAGGTGAGGACATCATCTTCGCTGCTCGGTACTGCTTTTTTTAGGGCAGGAATCACCTGGACCTAGAAAAGAACATCAGAGGGGTCCCTTGCCCAGACTGAATTCAATCAGGCTGGGCCATGCTCTTGTGGTTTGGGTGCTCACGTTTGTACTTCTCCAGCACTGCTCATCCCATATGTCCACTGACACAAGGGGCACAAAGCACTGCTAGGTCCTTTCTTTCCCATTTTTAATTTTTTTTTTTTTTTTAAGGAGGAGCTGGCTCTGCAGCTGATCAACAATTCACAGCATGAACCCCGGCTGTACCAGCACTCCTACTTCCGCAGCGCCATCGTCCTCATCTTGGCTGTGCTGATGGTAGGTGCCAGGTGACAACGGGAACATTTATTTTAAGGGCACATGGACCAAAGAAGCAAAGGCACAGACCAGGTTTTTAGGGCAGTTCCATGCCCATGACAAGGATCCTGGGGCTTCCTCATGTTCACACTTCACTGTGCTGATGGCCAAGGGCCACCCACCCTTCAGGGACATGGGCTGAAGGCTCTGTTCTTCCAGTGAGGATCAAGGCAGTGATACAGAGGGCAGGAAGAGGCAAATCCCAGTGCACTTGTCCCCAATGTGGGGTAGTGGAGACTGGTTCAGGTGGAGACATAGAATCCTGGAATCACAGAATGTTAAGGGTTGGAAGGGACCTTATCTAGTCCCAAGCCCCGTGCCATGGGCAGGGACACCTCCCACTACCCAAGGCTGCTCAAGGCCTTGTCCCACCTGGCCTTGAGCATTGCCAGGCTCAGGGCATTCACAACATCCTTGGGGAGCCTGTTCCAGTATCTCCCCACCCTCACAGGGAATAATTTCTTCCTAACATCCAGTCTAAATTTCCCCTCTTTCAGTTTGTACCCGATACTCCTTGTCCTATCACCACACCCACCTCACGAGCTTGTCAGCCTCCACCGAAGGGCGCTGGTTTGCCTTTGAGGCCACATCCAAGGCCCTGCTGAGGGGACCATCAGGTGCAATAGGAGCAAGTGCCCTCGATGGCTCCTCAGCCTCCTGTCCCTCCCACAGATCATGGTGCTGATCGGCATCGCCCACGCCCTCGTCATCTACCGGGCGGTGGCCATGGCGCTGTTCACGCAGAGCGACGTCAGCCTGCTGAGCAGGCACGCCGACACCATCGCCGTGATGACAGGGGCCGTGCTGCACTACGTCACCATCGTCATCATGACCAAGGTCAGGGGCCACCGGCAGGGCCTGGCAAGATTTCTCCATGGCCAGCCCCCCCTGCTCATCGTATCCCTCTGTCCTGCAGGTCAACTGGCATGTGGCCCTCTATCTCTGCAACCTGGGTAAGGGAAAGGGGGTGTGTCCCACCTGCAGCACCCTTTTGTCCCTGAGCACAGCCAGCCTCCCATCCCCTTCCCTCCCTCCACCAGCACAAGGCAGCTCCAGACAGGGAGGCCAGCAGCCCCCCAGTGCACACTCACCTGTGGCCCACATGCTGTCCCACAGGGACAGCCCCTACAGGGCTGAGACCTGGCATGAGCAGGAAGCCACCTCCAGGAGAGGTCACAACATGGATTTCCTCCCAGCTCTAAGGCCCCTTCTCCCCTAGCTCATGGCTCTGAAGGACCTCCCTGCTTGGCTGAATTCACCTCCATCAGACTCAGGTGGAGGCCAGGGAAGGCTTCAAAAGGGGCAGAGATGCCCTATGGACCTTCAGAGCTGTAGTGGCACCCATGGGGGAACAGGGCAAGGTCCTACTGCTCTGTAACCAAGCCCCTGGGCATTGCTTCTATTCCTAGAGAAACCACGGACCTTCTCCCAGCGGGAGAACAACTTCACCGTGAAGATCTTCATCTTCCAGTTCTTCACAAACTTCTCCTCACTCATCTACATCGCCTTCTTCCTGGGACGGTGAGTGGAGAACACAGGGCAGCCAGGGTTTGGGATGGATGTTCCTGATTCTCCCCAGGGTGCATGGACAGCTCAGCCCCTCTGCCCTCCCCACCAGACACAGGGGCCCCATTTGGGACTCAGGATACCCATGGGTATCCCTGTTGCTTCCTTGCTCAGGATCAATGGCCACCCAGGGCACTACGTGCGCATCGCTGGCCACTGGAGGCTGGAGGAGGTAGGTGGAGGCACCCACTCTGACCCCACAAACAACTCCTCCTCTTCCTTTCCCTACTGCCCAGGGAGCCTCTGGGAAGCTCAGCTTTCTCCCACAGCACCTGCCAAAGGGTCCCTTGGGCCCACCCACCCTGCTTGCAGAGCACAACCCCTGTCTTGTTGTCCCCTGCAGTGCCACCCCAGTGGCTGCATCACCGACCTCTTCATCCAGATGGCTGTCATCATGCTGCTCAAACAGACCATTAGCAACATCATGGAGTATCTCATCCCGTAAGCTTCCCACACTGACACTTTACAGAGAGGAACCCTGGTCTTTTTCCTTTTCCCCTTCCTCCAGTGATGTGCTGGCAGCAGCCCAGCCCTGCTGTCCTCTGCAGGCAGCCACACAAATCCCTCTCTCCCACTGCAGCTGGGTATCCCACCAGCTACGGAAGAAGCAAAAGCCTCCCAAGAAGAGAAGTGTGATGTTAGGAGAGGAGGAGGAGGAAGAGGACCCCTGCAAAAGGCAGTGGCTGAAAAACTATGAACTCAATGAGGTCAATGTCTTCAGCTTGTTCAACGAGTACTTGGAGATAGGTACGTGGGGCAGATCCATGTGCACTCCTTGGCTGGGGACTGATGGATCCTAGGGAGTCACTACACAGGCAAGGAACCACAGCTCCCACCCAGCCCCACTCTGAGAGCCCTGGGACACCAAGATCATTCCCAAAACAGAGAGCAGGAAACTGTCCTAGCCTTTGGCCCTGCCTCAGACCTTCCTCTCCTTCCAGGGCCACGGCTGTAACCCCAGGTGTGCCTGTGCCTGGCTGCCTCAACTATCCCCACAGATCCCACTCTCTGACAGCCCTGTGAGAGCTGGACAGCCCCAAGACATGGCTATCTCCCCCTTTTGATTAAACATTCCAAAAATCAATTTTGCTTCCCCCTTCCACCCCTGCAAACCCCTCTGACCCAAGCCACAAAGCAGGACAAACCCAGGCAGAGGGAGACATCCCTTCCGCGGTGGCTTCACACCGACACCCGGCGTTTCCCCCTCCAGTGATCCAGTACAGCTTCACCACCATCTTCGTGGCAGCCTTTCCCCTGGCCCCACTGCTGGCCCTCATCAACAACGTCATCGAGATCCACATGGATGCCATCAAGATGATGCGGCTGCGCCGGCGCATGGTGCCCAGGAAGGCCAAGGACATTGGTGAGAGGGGCCCTGGAGCACCGGGCTGAGCCCCTGGGCACCCCATGGCCCTGGGACAGCACAGGGACAGCCATGAGTCGGAGAAGGACAAGCTGCTTCAAACTCTGCCAGAGGCTGAAGGGCAGCTTGAAGGCTCCTTCCTTTACCTGGCTGTGCTAAAGCTGTCCCTGAGCTGGAATGGTATCAGTGAGCTGGCAGAGGGAGCTCACCCGCTGCTCCTCTCCCACAGGAATCTGGCTGCAGGTCCTAGAGGCCATCGGCACTCTGGCCGTCATCGGGAATGGGCTGGTGATCGCCATCACCTCCGACTTCATCCCTGTGCAGGTCTACAAGTACATGTACAGCCCCTGCACGAGGGAGAACCACACCAGCATGGAGTGAGTTCAGTGCCAATACAGCCCTGCCTGCGGGTTCCCCACAGCCCTGTCCCCTCCTGCCTCAGTGCCACCAGGGCAGGAGCATGAGACAGCTGAGCTGTCCCTCAAAGCGAGGTGTGGGGAAAAGGGGAGCAGGGGAACATTCCCACATGGCATCATCACATCATCCCTGGGGTGGGTAAACTGACTGGAAAGGGCAGCGTGTAACATTGGAGAGCTACAGGATTCCCAGGATGCAGGCACATGCTCTCTCCTGCCCTCCCCCTTTTTCTCCAAGCCTTGGCTGACCGACCCAGTTCACTCAAGAAGCCTCTGAGCCCTCCATTTCCACCAGGCTTTGTGAAAGTGGGAAGTGAGAGCCCCAGGTGGGTTCTGCTTCCCCAGAACAGGAGGGTACAATCTGTGCTCAACCCGGTCCTTCCTTCTTTCCCCACAGCTGCTCCACCGGGTACATCAACAACAGCCTCTCCGTATTCCACATCCGGGACTTCGAGCCCCACACCAAGGTGCTGCCAGAATTTAATGGGGTCCAGATCAAGGAGTGCAGGTAAGAGCAGCCTGCTGCCACCCCCTGCCCTCCCCTCACCGTGACATCCAGGCCAGAATGGAATGGCCTGGGCTGGCACCGACGGAGTTGTGCTGCAGGTACCGGGATTACCGGAATGCTGACGACTACAACTACACCATCCAGTTCTGGCACATCTTTGCAGCCCGCCTCGCCTTCCTCATCCTCTTTGAGGTGAGCACCCAGGGAGGAAGGGAGTGCTGGGAAAGGGGTTGGACCTGTGCCTCCTGCCCGGGCTGGGAGCCCCTGACTGCCTTTGCTTCCCACAGCACGTGGCTCTGTGCGTGAAGCTGATCGCAGCCTGGTACATCCCCGATGTCCCCCAGAAGGTCAAGAATCAAATTCTGACGGAAAAACACAAAAATCTCCGTAATGAACTGAGGTGGGTGATGCTCTGGAAGGTGCCAAGAGTTGCCAGGTTTCAGGATCTATCTGTTCCGGAGTTCCTTTTCCTTCAGAAAAAGAAAAGTTCCAAGTTAAAACAAGAAGTGATTTTGCCAGGGAAGGACTTTGGCCAGGTTTTCATCTAAACTTTGTTTAAATAGAAAGGATTAAGTATTTCAGTGGGAAACAGAACCACTGTAGTTGCCCCAGTTCCTCTGTCCCATACTGACTAAACCCTGCTCTGGGAAGGGCTCAGCCTGACACCTCTCCATGGCCACCCTGTCCCAGCTGCCTGCCACCCATAATCCCAATGGGAGCAGATAGCAGGGTTCAGGAACACCTGTCATAGTTTGACACTGGCCAAACTCCAGGCTCGCACAAAAGCCACTTACCCACTCTCCCTGCCACAGCTAGACAGAGGAGAGAAAAAATTAACAAAGTATTCATGAGTTGAGATAAGGACTGGGAGAAAACACTCCAAGGACAAAACAGGCTCAACTTGGAAGTACAAAGTGAATTTATTACTAACAAAATCAGAGGAGCATAACGAGAAGTAAAATAAGCCCTTAAAACACCTTTGGTTCCCCCAACCCTCCCCTCCTTCCTGCTGACAGCACAGAGGAAGGGCATGGGGGGTTTGGTCAGTTCGTCACCCGAGGTTTTCTTCCACTGCTCAGGGAGAGGAGTCCTTCCCCTGCTACACCATGGGGTTGCTTCCCACAGGAGAGAGTTCTCCGTGACCCTCTCCACCACGGCTCCAATATCACAAGCAGGAGTCCTCCCAAAACTGCTGCAATGTGAGTCCCTCCCATAGGCACACAGTCCTCCCCAAACTGCTGTGGTGTAGGTCACACTTCCATGGGGTCAGTCCTTCAAGGACAGGCTGCTCCAGCCTGGGAGCAGGGACCCTCTCTTCACTAGGTCTCCCACTGGATCACAGCCGGCTCCAGCCTGGGCACCTCCTCCATGGGCTGCAGGGCCACAGCTGCTGCACCATGGTCTCACCACAGCCTGCAGAGGAATCTGGGCTCTAGTGCCTGGAGCACCTCCTCCCCTCCTTCTTCACTGACCTTGGTGTTCCCATGTTGTTTCTCTCGCATGTTCTCACCTCCTCCTCTTCTCTGGCTAGCAAAAAAACCTGTGCCCCTTTTTGTTCTGATTTTCTTCTTAAATACATTATCACAGAGGCATTATCAACATCTCTAATTGGCCCAGTCTTGGCCAGCAGCATGTCCCTCTTGGAGCCATCCCGGGATTGGCTCTGACAGACATGGTGGAAGCTTCCAGCAGCTTCCCACAGAAGCCAGCTCTGTGCCCCCCGCTACCAGAAACAGGTTGTGCAAAACCAACACACCACCACACCATCACAGCTTTCCATCTCTGCCTTCCTACTGACTGGCATTTCCCACAAACAGCCTGCCATTCTTTCTCCAGTTGTTTTGGGGAAAAGGCCCTATTCCTACTCGGAGTGTTTTTTCCATGCCTCCCGACTCAGACAGTTCCCTTCCCAATGCCTCTCCCCTCTCTCCCCAGCGTGACGGAATACTGCACTGAGGTGTAGCCAGCATTCACCAAGAGGAAGGAGAACATGGATTCAAGCCCCTTTCCCAGCCTGGCAGTGCCAGGGGTGCCGGATGAACCCCACGACATGGCACCACTTGTCCCATCTGGGACCACGCTGGACTTGAGCTGGGAAGTGATGACAAGACAGTGGCTTCACAGGAGCAGGCTGCTTTCCAACTTGGGAAGGAAGGATGCAGTGGCAGAGCCGGGATGTGCCTCCCCAGCACGGGGAGTGGCTGGGACAGAGCTGCAATGCAGGGGACAAACCCAGGGGCAGCACCCTGCAGGAGATGGCCTGGGTCCCTGTCACTCACTTCCTTAAGCACAGGAAACACCACTTACCTCATTCCAAGCTCCCTTCTCCAGCTCTTTTTTTGCACTTGGGCCTCTTTTTCCGCTTCCTTCTGGGACTCTCAAACCACTGGGGAACTTGAGTCCCTCTTTCACCAAACTTCTCCCTGGCATGACTCCCACATGGCTGCAGCTCTGCCCAGCTGTCTCCATGGACACAGCTCCACGCTGGTGTCCCCATGGACATTGGAAAAATGCCATTGTTATCTCGTGTTTATCTCCAGGCTCAGCTGGGTCCTGAGAGTTATTCCTGGCTCAGCTGCCACCAGCCATCGGTAAATAAACACAACAGCCATGTGGACAGGAAGACTGTCACCTTCTGCCTGGTATTGCTCCTGCCTTCCTCCTCTGCTATCCCAAATCAAACCTTTCCTTGTCTTAGTGGGGACAATCACAGCAGGCAGGAGCTGCAGTGACTACTTCCAAGGGCTGTGTGGGAGCTGGCTGGTGGGACACCAGGATTTGGCCATGCACAGCGGGAACACAGCCTAGTAAATGTGCCAGGATAATGGAAATACCTAAGGAAAATGGGAAAAACACAGCAAATCCTAAATGATTGGGTTATCTCACCCTTTCCTTTAGAGACACCACTACTGGCTGGCCCCCCTTCTCCAGACACGGTTTGTCTGCAGCAGGAATGGGATAACACCCCAGGACTGGACAGGTACCACAGCTCAGGGAGTTCTGACAGGGGATCCCAGAGGCAGAAGTGGGGGGCATCCCCCTCCTGTCCCACCAGTAGTGACCCCAACCTGGCTGGACACCACCCTGACACTTCCCATGTCCCATGAGGGTCCTGCCACAGAGGCTTCCCAAGGTGTCATCCTGGGGGCTGTGCCTGGAGGTGACACACCCCAGTCAGGACTGCAGGGAAGGGCACCAAGGTGAACTCAGCCTCAAAACTTCGCTCCCAAGAGCATGGAAAGCCACTAACAATCCCATAGGGAACAGAAAGGAGCTTGCTGAGCCCTCAGGCTTGTCCTATTTTTGCACTGTGACCAAAACTGCCTCTGGTCCTCCATTTAACTTACCTACCATAGGGATAACCCTGATGGACAAGAAAGGTCTTACCAGCTCCTGATTTTCTCCCTAGATTCCCCACACTCCTGCCACCCCCAGGGCTTGTTCCATGCAATACTTCACCATCCCACAAATTCAACAGATTTACACTGGATTTTACAGCTGATGCATCACAGTGTCCATGCCAAGTGGTCAGCCCTCAATAAAGGCTGCCCCAAACACACAGAGCCAGTGGTTGTGTGGCCCAGGAGTAGGGGATTCTCCCCAGAGACCCAAAAGGATTCCCTCTGTCCCTTTCCCTCCCACAACAAGCCAACGGCACTGGTAGTTTATATCCTAAACAATGAGGAGTCAGAGTTGGGGTGTTTCTCCATGGGAACAGGCCCACAGACCTACCTGTGACCTCTACCTGTTTATTTATATATACATAGTTATTCAATATCCATCTACATATATTATTATCTTATTAAATATAATAACATATTATATATATATATGTATAAATACATACACTGCGCCCGTGGGCCTCTTCATCCCTTTTCGGCCTCAAATCACGTGCTGGTAGATGCTTTTGCTGGTGTTGGTCCAGAGGCTGCCGGTGCTGCTGTGACCACATCCATGCCTGGAGGCTCTAATCACCTCCATGTTAATTAGCAAAGGGGATACCTGCTGTCCACCAGTGGCCACGGCCGGATCCGGCTCCCCACGGCCAGTGCCAGCCGGAGCAACCACCTCCAGCACCAGCTTCATCTGGAAAAAACTCTCTAAAGGCAGAGAGAGAAGGGAAGGGAGGAGAAGGAACCAAACAGGATGCCCACAGGCACAGCTGATGCAGGTTTCTTCTTGCCCTGACACCTCTGTGGGCTCTTCCAGCCGTGGAAAACCAGGGGGTTCCTCCTTGGCCCCCAAGCCTTGCGACACCTGCTGGGTGTGTTGCTGTCCCCCTCCTCTTTCGTCTTTTTTCCCCTCCCCTGAAGCCGGAGTTGTTGACTTTTTCCCCAGCAGGTTCAGGTGGAGGTGGAGCAGTGGGAGGGAGGGACAGCCAGCCCTTCCCACAGGCCTGGCGCCCAGGGATTGGGGCAGCGGGAGCGCCCAGCCGAGGGCAGGGGCTGAACTGGGAGGAGAAATAGATAAACTATTAAAACAGAAAGAAAAAAAAGAGAAATTCCAAGCACTGATCTGGCCGGTCGGGTCGGCTGAAACGGGAGGCGACGAGCAGGAAGCCTGCGGCTGGGGAAGCTCCAAAGGTAAATGCAGCTCTGTTCTGCTTCCCTTTCCATGCTGAAGCCACCTCAGATGAGGTCATCAGGGTTTCATCCTCACCCCATTCCCTGTGCATTCCCATTCTGGCTCTCCTCCAGCTCTCCATCCCGCTTGCTCCCTCAGCAAACCCACCCCAAACTCCCTGGCCGTGGCGCCTTCCCTGCCCTCCTGGCTTTCCCCATGGCCGGGCTCTAGGGAATGCCATGCACAGCCATTATTCACCACCTCACAACATCCACACAGTCCTCAGCCTCAAATCCGGGGTGTCCTCATGCCAGGATGTGGGAAATGGGAGCCACTGCTGCCCGTTAGCCGGTGCTCCTCTCTCCCTGTCATCCAACACTGCCGTTCCCTGGAGCAAAGGGCTCCAGGGGTTTGGGGCCTCCCCGCACCCCCTGCCAGGCTGCAGCTTGTTGGAGCTTCCTTATTCCAACCATCAGAGGAAATGGCTTAGGAGTGACCCACCCAGGAACAGAGCCAGGCTGAGGCAGACAGAGGCAGCCCCACGCCACCCTCGTGAGCGTCTCCCACCCTTTCTCCATGTGAAATCCAGGTGGGCTGGCTCATCTCCATGCTGTCATCTTTATTCCCTGGCCATGGAGAAACTCAGTTAATCCTTTAGGTATAAATCACGTCTAGCTGGTCAAGCTGAACGTGTACTGGGCGTCTCTTGCGTACCTTGATCCCTGGTTTCACCCCACGCCTGGCACTAGGCTGTTCCAGAGGGAAACACCGTGCCTGCATCCCTGCTCCAAGCCAGGCAGCACCACAGACTCCCCTTCCCATTCCACCAACAAATATGGGGGGACCAGCCCTGCTCCCACCCAAAATCAGGGTACATCCATGAGTGCAGAAACTCCAGAGCAAAGAGGAGCCCCTGGGAGAGGCTTTCACCCCTCCTGACTCCCAGAGTTAGGCCGGGTGTTTACCATGGAAACACTGGCACCGTGACATCCCTAAGACTCCCACCTCAGCCCCAGCACCCGCATCCCCCGCATCAGCCTTGCCGGGCTCTGCTCCGCTCTCTGCTCCCACTATCCGCCTCTTCCCACGGGGCCGTCACAGTGACACCGCTGGTGATGCCAGCTGTGGGGGTCCCTGTGTGCCATCCCTGTGCTCCCCGCTTGCCTGGAATGCTGTGCAGCTGTGCCAACCCCTGGGCACAGCCACGAGCTAGCAACGCGCCGAGGTTCCCAGCGCGCCGGGAACACCGCACCCGCCGGGGAGCTCTCCAGGTGGGAGGCTGCGTTTCCATAAACAAACCAGAACGCTGGTAATTAGCAGGTTCAAGGGCATGTCAGGCTGGAGGCTGCTCTGGGGGCTGGCAGGTGAAGGGGTGCCACTGAGACCCCCAAAGCTGTGGTTTCCCATGGCTGAGCTCGTTTCCCCACCTTGGTTTTGGATTTGGGCTGAAGCCGCATTTTTAACTCCTGCAACCCCCAGCGAGTCATTAATCATCTCCCACACATAAATTCATGGTTGGGCAAGTCAGGCTGGGAGTCAGTGCAGGGAGGGCAGGTGACACAGTGGCCACCAGACTGTGGGTGGGACGTGGCTTTGGCCTCACCGCAGAGCAGCGCCCACAACCCGCAGATGGAATCGCTGCGGGGGCCGGTGGGGGTGGCCGGGTCCTCCCTGTGCCAGCACTCACGGAGCTATTCCCGGTCTGTCCCAGGCCCAACCCGCCCTGTGGCGGAGGCAGGTGGACTTTGCCTCCCCCGGAAGACGCCGCGTGAGATGCTGGCAGCGCCTGTCACCTGAGCGTGCCATGGCAGGTAGGTGAAATCCCAATTCTCCCCTGTTCTCGGCTGGGAAAGATCCCTGTGCAAGCTCAGCTAGGGGTCCTGCTCTGGTGTCACCTCTTAGGGTGCCGAGGGTCCTTCCCAGTCCCCAAACCGGCTCAGCCTGTTGCTAAACAGCCACGAGCACCACTCACTGCCAGACCCCCGAGGCAGAGCTTGTTTTTCCGGGATGGCTACAGCAGTCACGTGCCCTGGGGGGAGCTGGATCCGCTTTCCCATCCAAACCCCCTCCTCTCTGTGCCCCAGGCCTTTGCAGCGTGCCCCCCGAAATCCTGGTGCCGGCTGCCAACGAGACGCTGGAGCTGGTGCTGGGGAGCCGGGTCGAGCTGAACTGCACCGTGCGCTGGGCGGGCAGCGAGCACTGCCAGCCCATTCCCGCCTGGAGCAAGGATGGGCAGTGGCTGGGCAGTGGGAGCAGCCAGGACACTGTCTGGTAAGGAGCCTGCCCTGGGGACATCCATCCATCTGCTTTTGGGGGTGTCACCACACCGGCCCGACCCACAGCATCCCCATGCTCCATCAGGTCTGGACAAAACTCCTCGGAGCAGCTCCTGGCCAGCGTCCTGCAGCTCAACCTCACCCACGATGACGATTTTGGGGTGTTTGCCTGCTGGATCAGCAATGCCACGGCCACCTTCACCCTGCAGCAAACAGGTAGGGACCTGCTGGGGACAGGGAGGGAGCATCCCACGGAGAGCCCAGGTGCGCTGGGGGATTGAGGAGAGTGATAGGGGCCCTGCTGCCACTCCCACACCGGGGTGCAAACCTGCACCAAACCCAGGTATGCTGCTCACCGCGCCTTTCCCTGTCCTGACAGAGGCACCAGGGCATGTGCCAGCAGTGCTGGCAGCCCTCCTGGTCCTGGTGTTCCTGCTGCTCCTGGCTGTGCTCTACATCCAGTGCCACCTGAATGTGCTCCTCTGGTACCGGGACCACTATGGAGAGCTGGAGATCAACGGTGAGCTGGAGGTGACACCCCACTGGGAACAGCCTCCCATGGTCTGGAGGCTCACACAGCCTTTCCCGTGTTATCCTTGCTCCATGGATCTCTCCAGATGGGAAGCTGTACGATGCCTACGTCTCCCACGCCACTGCCCCCGATGACCGTAAGTTTGTCCACTTCATCGTGAAGCCGCAGCTGGAAAACCGCCATGGCTACAAACTCTTCCTGGACGAGCAGAACATCCTGCCCAACTCAGGTGGGCACCAGGCAGGGCTGGGCAGGGGCTGGCACAGGGGCATGGGGCTTGACTCCCTTTTTGCCCACAGAGCCATCAGCTGACCTCATCATGAACGTCAGCCGGTGCCGGCGCCTCATCGTGGTGCTCTCCGTCGCGTACCTGGAGCAGGATTGGTGCAACAGCAGCTTCAGGTAGGAGCAGAGCAGCTCCCACAGGAGGGGAGAGGGGCTGGAGGCTCCCTCACCCTCCTGTCACCCACCTGTCTCGCAGGGAAGGGCTCTGGAGGCTGCTGGAGCTTTCCAGGAAACCCATCTTCATCGTTTTTGAGAGCCAGTACCGGGAGATCACCCACCCTGCCATCACCCTGCTGAAGCAGCACCGAAGCGCCGTGACCTTGCTGGTGTGGAGAGCCAGCTCCATGGTGAGTGCCGAGCAGGCTCCTGACTCCCCCCCAGAACCCCACTGTGCCAGCCTCCCTGCTGCCCTTTGGGGCTGCCCCATGGTGGGAGCTGAGCACGGCCCATCCCACAGCAGTCCCTTCCATTCCCAGCTCCCCATTTTGGGTCAACCTCCTTGCTGCCCTCTGAGGCTATGCCCTGGGCTCCAGTGGTAAAGAGCAGGTTGGGGCACTCACCTTTTGGAGGACATTTAAAAACCCAACCAGAAGAGCCCCAGATCTGGGAGCTCACCCCCCAAACCTGCATGGTCAGTGACACTCCAGGGCCTCCCCAGCCTCAGCTCCCAGAGCGGAGCTTTGGCCCAGGGCCACTCCGGCCATTTTGGGGCCAGGCTGGGAGCCGGAGCCCTGGGGAGCATTCCAGCAGGTTGGGCCGGTTTCTCCGCCGGCGCATGGGCACGGTGCCATGCCGGAGCACAGCCCTCACCTTGGCAGAGCTCCCAGCACCAGGGAGAGCAAGCCGAGCCCGTGAAACCGTGCAGGGCCGTGCTCCGGTGGTCCCAGCCCGGCTCATCCCCTCCTGGCCCCTGCAGACCCCATCATCGGACTTCTGGAAGGAGCTGCGCCTGGCCCTGCCGCGCAAGGTGTCCTTCCCAGGGAGCGTGGGGGACCCACAGACCCAGCTGCAGGAGGACAAGGACCCCATGCTGATCCTGCACAGCAGCTACCTGGACAGCGCGGGAGACTTGGACCCGGATGGGGACCTCGGCACAGGTCCGTGTCCCTGCTGCTTCTCCCGAGGGGACAGGCACTGGAGGGCGCTCCTGGGGTTTGCCTCCTGCTCCTGTGGTGGCAGGGTGGGGGTGCAGCCCCTTCCCCTCCACCTAAACCCATCTCCCTGCTCCTGCCAGGCCTCCGAGGGCGCATCTTTGGAAGCCCCCCGCCACCCCGCCTCGGTGGCCGCAGCACTCCCAGGGCTCCAGCATCCAGCAGGATGGAGGATGTGCAGCTGCGGGATGGGCAGCGCTCCGAGCTCGACGTCTCGGATCTGGGATCGCGCAACTACGGCGCCCGCACCGACTTCTACTGCCTGGTGACAGAGGATGACATCTGAGCAGGACCACAGGTGCCCCTCATCCCTGTGGGGACACACGGACCAGGTCAGGGCCAAGGAGCCCGGCAGTTATGGGATCAGCCATGGCTATGGTAGGAAAGCAGGAGCTGGCTCCAAAGTGGAAAACTGGGAAACCATTGCCAGGAGCACCCTGTCCATAATACCTCAGTGGCACCCCTGGGTGCCACCCCAGTGGCTGGGCCCTGTCCCTTGCAGTGGGTGGCAGGGACATTCTTCCTGCGTGATGAACAAGTGCTGGCATGGGTGATGATCTCCAAGGAACAATGTGCCCCATCCCCAGGGAGTGCCCAACAGGAGTGGTGGCAGCACCTTTGTCCCGTATGGAAACCCCCGTGACAATAAAAGGCTGCTGCACCCACTGGATCTGTCCATGATGGGGACACAGGTGACATGGCAGGGTCTCCCCACCGCAGGCAGTGCTTTGGTCTGTCC
The DNA here is from genome assembly GCA_013389925.1 of Aegithalos caudatus. Lineage (NCBI taxonomy): Eukaryota > Metazoa > Chordata > Aves > Passeriformes > Aegithalidae > Aegithalos > Aegithalos caudatus. Next base: position 165,664 of record WEIU01015015.1, read on the forward strand.
TTCCCACACCAGTGTCCACACCAGAGCCATGCCCAGCAGAGCATGACACGGCATCGTGGGTTGAGCTCACCCTGTGCTGGTGTCCCCACGGCACTGGTGTCACCGGACACTGGTGTCACTGTCCCCCCTCCCAGGTGCCATCCAAACGCAGGTACAGGTGGGCATCACTCAAGGCCTTTATTTCAGGGGTACATGGGGCCGGGGGGTTGTACACAGAGCGCTGCAGAGCCAAACACCCCTGACCCCGAGCTGGGACTGCACTGGTGCCACTCAGCGTGGGGGCCACTCCGACCCCTCCACTCGCTCCCCCCATCCTCCCACCCCTCTACCTACTCTACATCGTGCCCCCCCCGGGGTGCCCTGTGCCCCCCAAGCGTGGGGGCTCCCCCAGCCACAAATCTAGTGGCAGCCCAAAGCCACCCCCAGCCCACCCCTGTGTCCCCTCCCGGCCACCACTGCGGCACAGAGAGCTTTGGACCCGTGTGCACCCAGCTCTGGGGACACCGAGGCCATCTCCCCACCCACGGGGCGACGCCGCTCGGCAAACACAACCCGGACGGCCCTGCCCGGATCCTGCTCCTGCTGCGCCAGCAGGGCCCAGCCCCGGCAGCAGCTGCTGAGGAGTGACAGCAGCAGCTCTGCCACACTGGGACAGGCCCCACAGGGTGACAGATGGAGCCCTGAGGCCCTCCCAGGCTTCCACAGGCAGCCCCATCAGGCACAACCCCCTGCCCACTCTCCCTAGCAAAGGGGAATGCAGCGCTGTCACAGCGTCACTTCCCAGCTCCCCGCAGGCACTGTGCCACCCCATAAACTTTGGGAAGCCACCTCAGAGCCTTCCAAGCGCCCAAGCCATGCAAAGCCCCATCCATCCCCACCCAGCCAGGGCAGAACTAAAGTGTAACCCACACTGGCACAGGGCATGGACACCCCCCCCAGCCCCGCAGCTCAGGGAGCTGGGATGAAGCACCCCCAGAAGCCCCCTTGCCCCAGAATTGCTCTACAGGAGATTCCCAACTCCCTGCAGCTCTTGCCTCCCTGTCAAGCTGCAGGACAAGCCAAGTCTTGCAGACAGCTGCCTGAGAGTGGGGAGGGCCCCCAAGGGATGACATGGGGCAGCCCCCCTAACTGGGGTCCCAGTGGGGCCCCACAGCAGAGCCAAAAGCAGCCGCTGGGTTTAAGGCTGGGCAGGAGGGAGGACAAGTGTCCCCCAGCCAGGGAAGGGGACCCAGCAGAGGGGGGAGGTGCATGGGAGGCAGGGATTAGGCTACAGAGCGGGGGTCCGGTGGCGAGCAGCCTCCCCACGGCATGGCCGGCAGCACGGAGCATCCCAGCGAGGCATTCCAGCTCCCAGGGTGTCCTCACAGGCTGAGGAAGTCCTCCTTCCGGTACCCCTTCTGCAAGGAGACAGCCCCATCAGGCACACGGAGCCCCTCTGCTCCGGCACTGACAGGCCACGCTGTCCCCACCCCACCTGCTCTGGGATGTCCCCACATGTGAGGAAAAGAGTGGGGCCCTACCATATCCTGGGGAGCATTTGGGCCATGTGGCTCTCCTGGATGAATCCTCTGGCCTTGATTCCCTAGGGAACCTCCCACTGGCTGCTGAGGCTCTGGAATGGGTACATACCATCTTGAAGTCCCGGTGGAGCTTGGTGTACTGCCACATGTTTCCCAGGAGGCTGGCAGCGGCTCGGGAGGACTTCTCGTTGTCAGAGCTGGGAAAGGGACAGGATGCAATGAGGTTTTGGGGACCACTGAGCGTGGGACAGTGCCCATCAGCCCAAGGTGACCACCCCAGGAGGGATTAGGGGCTTAGTGTGGGTGAGGAGAGGTGGGAGTCAAACATCTGGATCCCAGCACAACAGGCAGGATCAGATGGGAAAAGGCAACTGTGGTGATGGTGCAGTCTTCCTTACAGGGGGACACAGGGCTCGCTACTCTGAGCCAGTCTGGGGACTCCCAACGCCAAGCCTTGGGAAGGGACACTCGTGACCCTCCTCCACTGTGCTGGAGCAGGGAGGGAGAGGAGAGCAGGGTGGGAGCACGGGTGTGAGCTAGGACACAGCAGCTCCCACCTGTCCCGGCGCTTCTTGATGAAAAAGAGCTTCCTGAGGCCGTCGAAGTAGACGATGTCGCGGGCGGCCATGGGGCTCTCCACCACCAGGTTGTTGAGCACCGCGATGATGTTCACGATGACGTCGGCAGGCGGGGCCTTGTCCCCGACACTCCCTGGCAGCTTCTCGATCAGGTGGCTGACCACCTTGGTGGCTGTGGGCAAAGGGCCCATCAGGGCTGGTGGCCAGAGCCAGACAGGACAGAGCCATGTCTGGGAACAGGGGATGGAGCAGCCCGCAGGCTCAGCTGCAAGTGGGGGTGTGGCAGGCAGGACACGGTTGGGATGTGGCTGGAGATAACGGGAGGCAAAGGAAAAGGTTGGGAAGCACCGCCCCAGCCCTGGTTCACCCCCGGCACTCACACATCTCGTCCTTATTGCGGGCATGGCGGGACAGGTTGCGGATGAGGCCAGTGAGGGAGCGCAGCTGGTGGTGGTCAGCAGTGCGGACACGGTCCAGCACGGGATTCAGGATGCGCTCCTGCTCCAGCGCCAGCCGGCTCAGGACACCCGCCCACTGCAAGGCAAACATCCCCTTGGAGACCCTGCCAGCTCCCTCCCCCTCACTGGGAGCAGGTCGGGGTGAACCCCGCCCACCTTCCCCTTCCCAGCACGGCTGTGACGGGCAGGCAGTGGCCCCCCCACGGCTGTCCCCAGGCCCCCCCAGCTGTCCCCGGGCCCCACCCTGCGGTCCCCGGCTGTGATGTTCTGCAGGGCGCCTGAGGCCGCCTCCGTCGTGTGCTTGTTGAGCTCGCAGCGCTGCAGCAGCCGGTTGTAGATGCCCACAATCTGTGGGTTCCAGAGCCACTCCATGCCCTTGGGGTCCTTGGAGACCTCCGTGAAGGTGACGATGTCCGCGTTCAGGTAGTGCTGAGGGACAGGGACACTGTTAGACGCCAGAGTGCCCCCTCTACAGCATCCCTCACTACCAGTATCCCCTTTTCCCTGCCTGCCTGAGCTGAACTGCTAGGCAGGGAGCTGGCAGGTCACCCCGGCTGCATCATGCCCCACAGCATGGAAAACCAGGGATTCAGCACCCTGATTCACCCCAAATACCTGATTCACCTTCCGCTGAGCTCACCTGTGTCCCACCCACCAGCTGGCGTCCACCTCCACCCTGGCATCACCTCTGCTGCCAGCACTTCCCAGTGCCAGCTCCACCCCGTTGACACGGCCAGAACGTGCCCCCACTGACCTCCCGGGCTTTCTTACTCTGGGGGCTGAAGCAGCCCACCAGCTCCCCCGTCACCGTGCCGCCGGCGTTCCTCCGGTGGCCCTCGAGGCGCTGGAGCGAGGATGGGGGCATCTCGTCGTACAAGCGGTAGGAGAGGTTGCGCAGGACACAGACAGCGTTCTCCACGCTCTGGGGGGCACAGGGGACACGAGGGTGTCACCCCTGGGCCACCTGCAGGGTGTGTCCAGCTGGCACAGGCGCTCCACGGCAGAGTCATGACACCGGCTGTGCCCACTCAGTCTGGATAGAGCCGGGCCGGTTCTCCCAGCATCACATCAAGTGTGCCTTGGCACATCGGGACAGGGGAGCAGCACCTTGGCTCCCCAACACCAGCTAGGGCTCACCTTGTCCTCCGACTTCCCCACCTCCAGGGAGCTGTTCACATAGTGGATCATGGAGTCCACCAGCCCATGGCACTCACGCATCTTCTGCCGGGTCTGCTGGCTGGCAGAGCTCAGGTTCCTGCATGGGAATGGGGTTCTGTCATAGAGAGAAGGGGATCCCCCACAGCCACCCCTTCCTGAGTCCAAAAAAGAGCCCTGCAGACAGCGCTGTCTCTTTCTCCTTCCAAAACTTTGTTCCCAGTGGGAGGACCTGCAGGAGATACCTGAGGAAGCCCGTGGAGTTATAAAAGATCTCTGCCTCTGATGGGTTCTGCTGGATGACACCTGAGCCACCCAGCCCAGAGAGAGGGACCAGGACCAGGTCTGTGAGCTGCTCCAGCGTGTCCCGGGCCAGGCGATCCTTCAGGTTGTCACTGGAGGACAGATTCCACAGGATTCCTGCACAGAGAGGGACCCTCAGTACCGGAATGGCTGGAGAGCACATCCACCCCAACTCCCCTCTCGGGGGGGCTCATGCTGGTAACAGCCAAGCAAAGGAATCATTCCCATGGAGCATCATTCCAGCTCTACTCACATGAGGGGAGTAGAGGACCACCCCTGGGGGAGGGGGACCCCTGCCCACCCCACCGTTGTCCCCAACCTGTGACATTCTTGCGGAGCTCGTCGTCGGGCTCCCGCAGGGTGCGCATGAGCTCGTAGATGCCGTTCTCCTCCACCAGCGCCAGCTTGTTCTCGGCGTTGTCGTAGATGAGGTTGCGCATGGCGCCGGTGGCGTGGCGCTGCACCTCCTGGTTTGGGCTGTTGAACAGCTTCACCAGCTTGGGCATGGCCTGCAGGCTGCGGGCCTGGGGGACAGCCCGGGGGGTCAGACAGGCTGTGCTCCCAGGGTTCCCTCCGGCCCCTGCACCTGCCCGCAGTGTTGGAGGGGCTGGGAAACCCCCTGCTCCCAAACTTCCCAGGGCTCACCTGCTTCTTGGCGCTGCTGTCACTGTAGCACTTGTGCTGCAGGTAGGCAGCGCCCAGCACCTGCAGGTTGGGGTCACTGGCGATCAGGTACTTCACCGCTGAGGGCAGGTCGATGTCATCAAACCTGGAACCACAGCCAGGTGAGCTCCAGCAGAGCATCCCACAGGATCCTCCACCTCTGTCTCCCATCTCCAAAGAGCCCCACTAACCCATCTCCTTCCTACTGCGCCTGGGCATGGGACTCCATTCCCAGGGGGATGAGCATCATCCTCCTGCCAGGTCTCAGGAGGTGTGCACAGAGGAATCAGGGTCAGAGGCAGGACACACTCAGAAGTCAGCCTGTGCTGTGGTCCATCACCACAGGACCAAGCCACACCCACCATTCCACCGCTCTTCCCAACATCCCTTGTGCCAGTGGGAGCTGGAGGGGATCGATCTCCCCCAGCAGGTGACCGCAGTGGGGACAAGGACCAAGACACCCCGGAGCAGCCCCTGGCCCTCACCCTCCGGCGTGGTGCCCGAGCAGCGTGCCGTGCCCGTTGTACATCTCCATGGCGCGCGGCTCCGCCAGGTGATGGCCGGACTCGGCCAGGCTGCGCACGGAGGGGGCACGGGAGCTGTGCTCCCCCAGCCCCAGGAAGGCACCGCTGCTTCCCGCGGGCACCGTGCCGAAGGAGCCGGTGCTCAGCCGCGAGCGGTTGTTGCTCTGGAAGCGCTGCAGCGTGCGCATGGCGGGTGCACGGATGGTGCGGCTCGGCGGCCCCTCAGTGCCGTCCAGCCAGTCGCAGGCAGCCTTAGCAGCCGTGCCGGAGCTCA